>OVBA01000801.1:0-55375 GCA_900406435.1 Lepidium aucheri
AAAATATACTCATTGTTAACTCACAATACTAAATATTAGGAAATAGTACTTTTCTAAAAATAGGAATATTCTTTATGCATATCTCTAATCGTTATATCATTATCCTAAATAAATGAATATAAAAACCTAAAAAACCAAACGGTTTTACGGTTATAAACTAAACCGAAACCGAAACCGAAATATTTTTACTATACTATCCAAACGGGTTTATATGTAAAACCTAAACCTAACCGAAACACCTAACTACGGTTCGGTTCGGTTCAGTTTTTTTGGATACGGTTATTATGCCCACCCCTAGCAGCGTAACATATCAATATGTTTATCAACTATGTAATAGATTTACATAAGCCCGTGAATTTCTATGATGATTACTTAGTTGTTGCGTAATAATCTTTCCTTTCAATGAGGTTACTGAGTACATCCCATCTGATTGAGTTGGAGTTGATTAATGTCTTGATCTCTACACAAACATGCACCTACATATATATATACACGTATTATTCACGAGATATTTTCAAATATATATATATATATATGTGTGTGAAAATATGTATATATAATACTTATAATAATCTATAATATTAATTTATCTATGTTCTCATATTTTGATTCATTTTGAAAGTTTATATTAATGTCATATATATTTAATATAGATGGTGAAGCAACTTATGTAAAATACATATAATTTTGACTCGCATTAATCTAGATGATAATCTTCGTTATAATATGTGTTGTGTCCTATTATTATTTATTAAGTTTTTTCTCTATAAAATATTACGAGGTATATCTTGTTTCTTTGGCTTGATTGGTAAAACTTTTTGTTGAGCATAATGCTTTTGTAGGAACCAATCATATTTGTTTATTCTAAATTTCTCAAATATGATTGGTTCATACAAGAACATTATGCTCAACAAAAAGTCTTACCAATCAAGGCCTTTATGTAACTTTCTTATACATCGTTTATCGATATTCATATATTGTGAAATTTTATTTTTGAATTTTTTCTAATGTTAATGAATTAATAATAGAAGTCAAATTATCTTTCATTGTTTTCCAAAATTAAACTTTAACCTATAAATTTTAAAGTTTTGATTTTATAAATATGATATAAGTTTTAAAATTTTGAATTTGCAGTTAAAATGATAATACTAATTTTAGGTAGATTAAGACCTGTTTTATAAAATTATTTAAATTTAATAACAAGTAACATATTAAATTTAATTTAATATCACACTAGATATATATATATATATATGTAAACTTAACCACATGACAAAAATCGAATTCCATAAAAAATAAAATTTTGATAATTTAACATAGACATCATGACCATATAAAACTGAATTTATACAAATACCATTTTTTAAATAACCAGATCATAAAAAATGATATAGTAATCTCTAAATTTTGTTATAGTGGGTGAAACAATTTGTAGACAGACAGATTTTTCATGATCTCTTCTGTTTTTGATTGCATTAAAGCCCTGATGAGAAACTAATTCCTGTAGAAGGTAACCAAGAAACACCATCAAGGAACTTAGCAACACTAAAATAACTTGCTTCTTCAGAACCAATCACATGAAACCCTTGCCAGGTTACTCTCTTTGAAACTCTAGCCCCAGGACCATAATTGTTAAACTCTCCAAAGTACAATGTCTTCAACACTTCTTCTCCAGAGTTTAACCAACTAGCCCATCCTTCCTCGGCAATCGTTTCATCAATATACGTTTCCATCACTATAGACCTCGAATACTGTTTCCAAGGTCGTCCTAAGTAGGAGCTATACTGATGTCTCACAGCCAAAAGATCTAAATCGGCTCTGATTTTACAACTATGAAGAGCAAATCCGGTATTTTGACGTTGGTCCGTTCTTCCGTTAGCTAGAATAACGTTGTAGGCCTTGACACCATGAGGACGACGCAAGAATATGTTGCAGCTTTGGAAAACTGCAGCTGCGTTTCCAAATATGAAATCTATGGTTCCATATATATCACATTCTCTGTAGAATTGACGTAGAGCAGCTGCGTAAAGTGTGTCTTGATAACCAGAGATGCTACATCTATATAACACTGACTGGTCTGATGTGATGCTTAGTGCTATGGCTTGTTGTCCATTAGGCCCTGCTGTGTTCTTGATTCCTATATCTCGTGCTATGAATTCGTCACCCGTAACAGCTGCCAAAGTTTCATTTCTAATTATCACATAATCAACTTTTGCTATAATTGTGCCTATACATGTATGCCAATAAATAATGATAAATCAAGGAGTGGTAGCCTAATGATAAGGACGGTTTGGAACAAATCATGATAAACTCATCAGTCCTAAATTTGATTCTCGTTAAGAACTAAGTTACTGGTATTTGGCCAAATGGAAAAAGAATCATGTCTTAAACCTTATTAAAAAATTCAGAATCAGACTAGTCGTCGGTATTAAGTTCCAGAAATTAGTTAAGTTTCGGCTCATATACCTATCTAACCCAAAAAATGTATGCAAATGAGGAGAAGTGTTTTTGTTCAAGTGGTTAAATGCTACTTTTGGTACTTTTTTCACGTTCGACTTTAAGTAGTCACGCTTGTCCCACGCGATATTGTCATGGTTATGAACTAATTAGACATAAAAGAATTAAGAATGTATGCTAGTGAATGCATGTAATTACTCATTGTTGCAGTGTCCGGCACAGAAGTTCCTCCTGCAGCACTATCATCACCAACAATCACCGTCCTGTCTTTGCCTTCTCCGACTAAACTGATCTTATCTTTATCAATTCTGACTTTCTCATTATAAACCCCTCTTTTCACGTAAATTACGAACCTGCCATTTCCTTGGGCAGCTTTGACAGCCTCCATCACGGTCCGGTAATCTCCGGAACCGTCTTTAGCAACTACCACATGTGCTCTTGCTCTGCTTACTAGAAGTCTCCGTTCTCCGGTAGAGACCCACATAGGAAAAACAGTTGACTTTGACTTTGGCTTTGGATTGTCCATGATTGTGTCAACAAGGGCCAAAGAGTTGCTAACAAGCCGAGAGAGATGATCCATTTTCTGTGTTATGTGACTAATGGCCGCAGAGGAAGAGGATGAGCCACTAGAGTCAAGCATGGAGTCTTTACAAGCTTCTTGGAAAGTCATGGCGGCGGAGAGCCATGTTTGGACGTCGTGTTTGTTGTACCGCTTTCTCGAGGAGCCGTTTAGAGCTTCCATAGCTTGACCAAGTCGTCTTGTCGACATCTTCATGAGCCGTTCACACGAATCTGTAACAATATTGATGACTTTTTTGTCACGTTTCATTTTCAGTTTTGGAGTAGATAAGATATAACGTCTATGTAATAAATGTATACTGACTTTGTACTTGCATGATTTATCAAAATTATTAGGTATGTAGGTAGAGATAAAAGGAGAATTACTTTTAACTACTTTATGAAGGATATTTTATCTTAGTAAAATAAGTACGTAGATCATATTTTCAGGCACATCTTAATCTTTCTACCATGTAATATATCTTTAAAAAGTCATATCTATAATTAGAAATCCATATTTCAACCTCTAACATATCCAGTTGAATTTCTGGTGTCAGAAATACTTAAAAATTATAATACATTTTAATGAAAATAAATAAGTCTAAAATTACTTATGATTTGTATTTTCGGTCAAAAAAATCAGATAATTGCTTTTACTGTATAAAATTTATCGTATGTATGTTAGAATGTGATTAATCCCACATCAAAAATTAGAATAATTCTAATTTATTTATGATCTAAAGGTCAATCCATTCATCAATTTGTTTCTGAGTTGGAGCCATAACTTATCAATATACACTTATTGTTTGTAGAATAAGAAAATGAAAGAGAGATAGCAACGAAACGGTATATTAGATTAGATTATGTTGTATACCTGATGAGACCGAAGCTAAAGGCCTTGTATATGTGGAATCTTCTAAAGAAACGATTTCAGAAGATCGCATCGAAGAAGAGAGAGGTGGACCTATCATGTTGGAGTCAGAGATAGTCTTGGTAACAAGGAATGACACAAAGTCGAGACCTCGAAGAGATTCATATCCAAACTCTCGTAAAGTTTGGACACAAAGTGAAGTGTACTTTGTTGAACGACAATGCCTTTGCAATTCATTTTGGTAAACAAATGGCATATTGCTTGAACCATCAACGAGGAGAAGAGCATTGACCAATACTACCCAACACAAAGCTATATCTACCAAACCCATTTCTTACTAAGTTTATTATTTTTGTCTATGTTACTTTATGAGTGTACGTAAGTTGATAATATATAGTAGAAATGAGCACTGATTTATAGAAGGTTTTAAGGTTAGTTGTAGCTGAGGAGATGAGTGTCTGGTGAGTTAGTTTAGCGGCTTACCATTTTTTTCCGTAGAGTAGATTGAGACTTCAGTGGCTTCGACAGAATTCTTAACTCTCACTTTTTTCTTTTCATTTTAATTTTTTATTGGGCTTCCTTGAATTAATTCATGATTTTTTTGTTGGGCAACTCAATCCAAATTATGAATAATTTAACAAATTGAAAGTTTTTTTTTTAAAATACTAGAGAAAGGCATTTGGGAGCTGCAGCCATCAAATGAAAGATTAGTTGACAACTACTAAAAGCTAAAAAAAAAAAAAAAAAAAAAANGGGTTCGAACCGGTGACCTATTGATCTGCAGTCAATTGCTCTACCACTGAGCTATGGACCCATGTTGGCTTTATACGCTTGAGATTATATTAAATTTATTTATAACATATCTTTTCGTTTATGTAGAAATCTCCTTAATTGTTGCACTCTAACGACAGCTTGATGAATTCATCAGCATTACTCTGAAACAGAACTTGAGTTCATCACAAGTGATATAATATGTGTCCAATTTTGTATATACATATTATTAATGGACCTTCGTATTTATTACAAGTTGTAAGAAAAAGAATGAAAAAATCGTATTTAAATGTACAAACAGAAAGAGAGAAGAAGACCCAATGATCAATTAAAGAGCACCGAGCCAACAACCATCACCACAGCTACGGCTACCGGAGACACAATCGTCCACATTACTTGGCCAGCAGCAGAATTCTTCGGCGGCGACCGTCGCAACATCTTTTGCTTAGTCGTATCAATTTCAATAGGAAATCTACACGACCTAGTTGAAGGATCAACCTTAGTAACAACACCAAGACTGTTAAAGTCACATGAGCCACGACGATGATCCATTTTCTGAAAATACATATTAAATGCATAAGAAGCATTAGCCGTAGGGTCTAATCCGGCGCATGAGGAACCTGGTCCGAGTGAGGTACAGTCAGCGTTCTGACAAGCGTACGCGACGGACGTTTGCCATGTGGCGGCATTTCCTGCTGCCTGAGAAGAGAGCACGCACCACTCACGTGGTTGATATCGAACTCCTTTAGCTGGAACTAATTGACGTCCGTTACCGAGAGTTAGCGGATACTTAACGGCGCCGTCATAAGAGAATATTCCCCAATGTCGTTCGAATTTTCCGGGATCAATGCTCTTCATGTCTTCGTCTACTAATGAGAATATGTAAACTTCTGGTGCTGTTTTCCGACGAGGTGTTCCTTGTCTTTGAATGATTCGATCCAATAGTCCTTGATTGAATCTTTGAGCCATTGCTGTATTTGCGTTTTGATCACCGTCCGTTGGCCATCCAACTTCTCCGACGATGATCTCAATTTTGTTCGCATCAAATCCGTTCTTCTCTAACGCAGAGACCAGAGTGTCGAAATTCGCGTCGAAGACGTTTGTGTAAGAGATGGAACCGTCGACGACGGGTTTAGCTCCGCCTGATCCGTTTGGGAAGAAAGCGTATTCTTTAGGGAAATCTGGATCGGCGTTGAGAGAAAGGAAAGGGTAGATGTTGAAGGTAATTGGTGAGTATGAATCAACGAGGAATCGAACGATGGAGACCATTAGAGTTTTGATGTCAGATCGGAAATCGCCAGAGGAAGGTAGACCATCGCCGGATTCATAGACGTCAGCATTGAGAGGCACCGTTACTTTGACTTGCCGGCCTAGACCAGCTTTTACTAGAGCTGCTTGAACGTTCTGCAACGCTGGATATGTTGAACGGATGAATCTGTCCTTGTAGGATTTCAAGAATGGCTCATTACCCACTGCTACATATCTGATCATCAAATCAACGATTAAAAATTCAATCTTTAGAAACTTAAAGCATGTGTTTTAGCTTGAAAATTCAAGCTTTCAAAGCATGCTGCTTTTAGTTTAAACTCCAATCTTTGGAAGCAGCATGTGTTAACCCTAACAATCCAAACTTGCATGTATATTAGCTTAAAATTAAGCATGTGTACTAGGCTATTGAACAATTGAAAGGCAAAGCATATTACCTTATCTGAGTTCCGTAATCAGAGATGTATCGAGAGACGTTTTGTTGAACCCAGAGCTCAGCGTTGGTAACAGTAGATGCCATAGTTGCTAAGAGATCGTTAGGGATACCAACCATGACTTGAATACCTGAATTGCCAAGAGCTCTGAGTGCACCAGGGTCAGCTTCAAATAATTTAACTCTGTTAAACCCATTCTCCTTAAGAAGCTTCACTACTATGTCTGGTGGTAGAGGATGGCTCGCTTGTGTGCCCCAGTTACATGCTAAGCCATCCACATCTTTCAATATGTTGTTAAATAACAATATGGATAAGCAAAAAATGATGAGTTTTTCGTGTGCATCATGACAACCCATCTCTTTGAAACTGTGAAATTTGGATCGTAAGTGTTGGATTGAATGAAATGTGTGTTTGTGTTTTGAATATATATATATACATACACACATACACAATTGGAGATGTAGGAGTTTGTGCAAGATGAGTATATGGAAAAACAAGGGTAAAGGAAAAGAACATGATTCCATTAGAGCTTAACCTGAATCTAAACCATCCAAGCAAAAGGGAATCTAGAAGACCATGTTTTAGGGTATTTGCAATTTCTATCTTAAGAGAATATTAAAAGAAAGTTTACAACCTTTTCTTTATCCTAATGCGATCTTATAAACCCAATACCTAATCTTCATGAACCTAAAGGGTAATACTTTTTTAATTGGTGAGTTTCTTCTTCCTTTAATCTTCAAGCTGCTTATCAATGGCATCAGTTGGTTGTGATGAAGCATCTGGTACTCGGCAAAAAGGACTATTCTCCAAACAGCGAGCCATGGCGATGATATTATTCAGTCCTTTTGGTTGAAAGAAACGAATCATATCCTGAATTTCTTTTCTGAGCCCTTTGACGAAAAGGCATTCTGAAGTGGAATCATTGAAATCCTTTGATTCAATCAGCGACGCGAGCTCTTCGAATTCAGCAAGATAGTCTATAACAGATTCATCCTGTTTGAGATCGAGTAATCGTTCAAAAGTAGACATAGAATTCAAACCCCCAAATCGATCTATTAACCGAGATTTCAAATCATTCCAACCAAGAAAAGGTTTACGATCCATCCAATAGTTGAACCAACTCAAAGCTGCTTCTTCCATACTCAGATTAGCTAGTTCGATCTTCTCCGTCTCTGTGAAATTTCCCACCCCAAAATATCTTTCCGCTTTCATAATCCACATATTTACATTGAGACCTACGAACACTGGGATCTCGACCTGAACCTTCTTCAATTCAATGTAGCGACATTTCTTATTCTCATCGATAGACTTATCACTATCCAACACTGTCGATGATTGTTTCATTGGAGAAGCAGGAAGGTCCTGAATCTGATCCAACACAGCTAGTGATTCCGTCGTTGGTTGAGGAAAAGAAAGTGAATCTTTCATATCCGCCATGGAATTTAATGTCACCGCCATGGAATTCATTATGTCACCAACCGTCGTGTGAAGCATAGACATCATCAATTGAACATCGCGAATAATTTCCACCATTGAATCAGCTGTATCATCGATCTGATCGAGCGTCTGTTTAGCTTCCATTGAAGCTGCTACTGATAATACCAAACTCTCCTCCATTCCTAACAATACTCTGAAACAAAAACCCCTAATTGAAAAAAGTTTCTTCCGTTTGTGACAAAAAGATAAAATAAATAAATAATAATGTTAGAGAGACAGCTTTTGGTTAATCTTTATTGTAACAATTTTCTGCTTACCTATCAATATAATATGTGGTTGATAAAAAAAATAATAATAATGAGTGGAGCCCACAATACAACCGAGTATTAAAACGACTGTGCTCAGTCAACATTTATCTGGTTCTTCTCACAAAGCCAATGAATTGTTATAGATATGGATGTTAATATGGGTAAACTCATCCCATTTAGACTCATCCCATTTAAAATCTAACTTATTTAACTCATTTAGTTTTATACCCATTTAACCTTACCTATTAAAACCCATTTAAATATTTTATATCCATTTAAACTCATTTATATTCATTTAAATATTTTTATTTATTTTAACCTATTAAAACTAATCAAATAATATTAAAATATAATTTTATTTTTGTTTAAAGCCAAGTAAAATACCTCAAATTAAATAGTTCAAAATAGAGACAATTAAAAAAATAAAAACTTATTCATAAAAACTTATTATTACAACAAAATAACGATTGTAATAATAAGTTGTAATAAATCATTTTGAAACTATTATCGACGATAGTAAAGTTGGAAGTTATTGGAATCGAGAGAATTATAAATTAATACAATAAAATCTTGCAGAGAAAGAAAAAAAAGTATTCGAGTTATTTTCCCGCCAAAAAAATTTCCCGCCAAAAAATTTTTCCCGCCAAAATTTTTTTCGGCAAAATGTTTTTGGTATAAAAGTTTTTTTTGAAGAAAAATGTTTGCGAAAAAATTTGGCGGGAAATTTTTTTCGGAAAAATTGGCGGGAAATATTTTTTTCGAAAAATAAACTACTACAATTTAAAAAAACCGAAGGAAAAATTTTGATATAACCTATTTTTGCAAATGAATATATATGAAAAGTATTATTTATATAATTTATTTTTATTTTCCTAAATATATTTAAATTTAACAAATAAATTTAATAAATGGGTTTAAATGGGTACCCATTTAATTTTACTAAAACTTATATAATAAATGGGTCTAAATGTTTAAACCCATTTAAACCCATATAAACCCATAATGGATTTAAAATTATATAACTAACCCATTTATTAAATGGACTTTGATAACTCATGTTAACATCCCTAGTTATAAAGTTGGGCCCAGCCCATAACCCAATAAAGCCCATGGCTCTCTCATAAATGTCTTGGTTGTTTTTGAAGTTATGAGATTACGTATACAATTGGCACCGTAAGAATGTAACAAACACAGAATTTAATTGATAGTTTATTGATATTTCCTATTCTACCCTTTTAACTTCAACAATTTACAAAATTTGACAATTAAATTTCTACATCAATCCCACTAAAATCAAATAAAATCTGAAAAAAAATTAAATTAAAAATCAAAATCAGGTGAGAAGATCGTCTCCGAAGAGGTAGAGAAGCCGTTCAACGGCCCAGCTAGGTTCATTTTTGGCCGGAAAATCACAACATGACGACGTATTAGCAGCAAGTAGTGGAGTTCTACAGAGAGGACAAGTCCGGTGGTTATCATCTTCACCATCATTAGTTTCATCGCCACCACAGCATTCATAGTCTAACCAACGGTCTATACACTCACGGTGAAACACATGGCTACAGTTTCTAAGTTCTCTAACCTCATCTCCATCTTCCAAATCCCCAAGACAAACCGCACACGTGTCGCTTATACACGCCGGAGATCGCTCAGCTGCATCACCAAAGGTTGTAACGGAGAGACTCTCTTTGATAGCTTGTGATGAAATCAGAGGAGAAGATGTGGAAGAAGAAGTGGATCTAGATCTAGATCGGTAGCGTAAAATCCAGGAGAAAATCCAGCGTAAGACGGTGATGAGAAGAGCCATTTTGTAGAGAAGTTGAGTGAGAATGAGACCAGAATCTTCGATGAAGAAACTCATTATTGTTACAATTTGAATACAATTGTGGTTGAGATAAATGTGTGAAAGAGAGAGAGAAAGAAAGAAAGGGGAAGAAAATTAGAGAATGAGATTCGTCTTTAATAGGAGAATAAAGTTAGCTTACTACTACTCGACTCGTTATGCTTTTTTTTAATTACTAGTGGAGCTTTATTTTAATTTTCTTATTTTAAATTAAATTTTTATAATATGTTTATTTTAAAATTTAATTATTTTATAAGCAAGTTGCTTTAACGTTTTCAATTTAGAAGATAGGTGTCAAAGTTTTTAATTTTGATGAGGTACACACTTTTTTTTGTTTAGTTTTTAAAAACTTGGGAATATTCGTTTCATTGTTAAAGGAATATATATGTGTGCTTAAATATCATTTATAAATTCTCAATCTAATGATTAAATAATTTAGCTAATGGTGCAAACATCCCAACTTCATTTCTTTCAATACAACTAAAAAAATTATATTTTAGGAAATTTTTTTTGTGTGTAATGGTTAGATCGACAATATCCAATTCATAACATAAAATTTACTCCTATAACCTTTTTTTAAGTTATTATACTGTAGTTGTTAGAAATCAAATTCTGGTAATAAGTTATTAGCTAAATTATTCTAATCACCAGACTGAAAACTAACTACCACACTGAGATAACTCGGCTAAGAATAAAGTTTAGAGTGTGAAAAAACTAGTATTAGGAAATAAGGTTTAGATTATAAATAATAATACAGTAAAATTAGCTTTATTAGTCGAAATTTACTTGATTGCTTCAAAAGACTCGGGTCAATATGAATATATGTATCTATGAGTCACGAAAGAGAATATAGGGGTCAATTTGCGAAAAACTAAAAACATAAGATTCTACGTGTTTTTTCTTTTTTTTGATAAATTGGAAAATTCGTAAAAGTAAAAGAGTGGTGATGATTTAATAATAAATAAATGACGTAGGAAAATTGCAAATTGGTAAAAGTAAAAAAGAAAATGAATGACGAAAAGAATCAAGTAAATGACGTGACCTTTGAAGCATTTGTGCCGTTCGTGTCACACTTTTTTATTTTTTTTATTTTTTCCCTTTTTCTTTAATCTTTACCAAAGCACCCCCCGAAAGAGAAACATTATTTTATATCTTGTTATCTTCGATTTTCTTATGGAAGATGACCATTTGATGATCAAAAAGAGAAATAAATACTGTAACATTTTCTTAACTTATTATCTAAAAACAAATGGAGATATATACTTTGAAAGATTAATTGAAAATGGCGTCATTTCTGGCTTTTGACCCATACGCAGAGACAATTATCTATGCTCTACGTGATAATTGACCTGGCATGGTCTTTAGTTTTATATAATAGTTACGCTTATGTAATACCTTTTTCTAATGAATTATATATTGACTAATCTGTAAATACTTCACGTCATTTCTGTCAGCATTTTCTTACCAAATTTCCACAAAATGCAATATAATCACGTCTAAATTGAATTTGAATTCTTATGTCTTCATGCAACAACTCGAACTAAGGTTTTTTTTTTTTTGCATGACGGTTAAATATTTTATATTTTTTTCAAGTTTTTTAGGGAAGTTACAAGAAAAAAAGCTATGAAATGAAAGAGGAAAAACCAAAAAGCTACATAAAAGACCAAAACAATAACAATAACTTGCATAGCAACCCACAATACAAGACTCAGCTTATGCATTTGATCAAATGGTAAAATGTGAAAGATAGAAAAAGGGAAAATTTTCGATGATCAGAGTTGAGTATTTGCTTTCCAATATATAGTAGAAGTCTTTACATACAATTAGGGTTCCTTAAGAATAAGAAACTAACAAAAGAATATTCACAAGTGTAACAAGAATAATTTATATTTTAACACTCCCCATACAGTCGAGACATTGATTTGTGAATCAAGCCGAGACTAGTTTTGAATTCATTGAAGAGTTTGATGGAAGACCTTTGGTGAATATGTCTGCGTACTGATGTCTTGCATGAACATGAAACACTCGAACTTGACCTTTAGCAACCTTCTCTTTTACAAAACGTATGGAAATCTCTATGTTTTTTGTGCGTTGATGTTGAACTAGGTTGTTGGACAAGTACACTGCACTGATGTTGTCACAAAATACAGTCATTGCTTTGGTGAGAGGACAATCAAGCTCAAGTAAAAGATTTCATAACCAGCATATCTCTGCAACTGCATTTACAACAACTTTGTATTCTGCTTCAACATTAAACCTTGAGGCAGTTTGTTGACGTTTTGAAGACCAAGAGATCAAAGTGTCACCTAGATAGACACATTAGCCGGATGTTGACCTTTTCTTTGATGGACAACCTGCCCAATCTGCATCTTAGTAGGCTGTTAACTAGAATTTGATTTCATGATTTGAAGACCTTGATGCTGCGTGTCGTTGATGTATCGAAGGATGCGTGGAAGAGCATGGAGGTGACTTTCTCATGGATCATGCATGAAAAGACAGACTTGTTGAACTGCATAGCATATGTCTGGGCGAGTGAAGGTTAAGTATTGAAGAGCACCTGCAAGGATTCAATAGAGTTTTGGATCAGTAACCTTTGTACCTTTATCCGCTTCTAATTTGGAGCTCATGTCAACAAGTGTTGATATTGTTTTGCAGTCGACACATTTGCTCTTTGAAGAAATTTTTGAAGCATATTTAGACTGATGAAGGAACATTCCAGCTTCATTCTTTTTGACAGCAATGCCAAGAAAGAAACTTATAGAACCCGTGTCGGTCATGGAAAACTTGTGCTTTAGAGTTTCAATTATCTTTTGATGTAGCTCCTTTGTAGATGCTATTAAAACTATGTCATCGACATATAATAACAAATAAGACATGTCTTTCCCTTTTGATACACGAACAAGGATTTATCACATCTACTTTGTTTGAATCCTATATGCTTCACATAAGCTTTAAAACGAGAATTCCACGCCCTCGAAGCTTGTTTTAAGCCATAAATAGTGTTGTTTAACTTATAAACATATTTTGGATTGCTCTTGTCAATAAATTCTGGAGGCTAGTGCATATAGACCGTTTCATCTAGTTTGTCGTGAAGAAATGCGTTTTGAACATCCAATTGTGTTACAGGCCAATCTCGTTCAACAAAAAAGTTCAGAACAACTCTAAATGTTGCAGATTTTACCACCGGACTAAAAGTCTCATCAAATTCAATGCCTTGCTCTTGAGATTTTCCATTACCACCATTCTGGATTTGTAGCAAGATAATGAGCCATCGACATTATAATTGTGTTTGTACAGCCATATTGCTCCAATAATATTTGTACCTGCATGTCTAGAAACTAAACTCCAAGTATTAGTTTTAACTAAAGCATTGGACTCATCCTTCATTGATGGTTTCCAATTAGGATCCAAATAACACTTGTTTATAACCTCTAGGAATAGAAGAGACATACGAGATATTGAAAGAAAGGATTCATTTTGGCTTTCGACCCTTGCTGTGATCTTGTGACCATTGTGTGAAATTTTGGTTTACGTACAACAGGTGGAGAAGGATTTGTGATTGGCAGAGTATAAGGTGGTGTTTTGATTGGTGGATCAAGTGAAGAGGTAAGGAACTGTTTTATATTGGAGAAGGTTCTGTTTCATGCTGAAGAAAATCAAGAGTATTTGAAGGAGCAGTATTAGTGACAACAAACAGAAATGTGGATTCGTCAAAAGTTACATGATGAGAGATGATGATTTTTCTGGTTTTGAGATCAAAGCAACGATATCCCTTATGAAACAAAGGGTAACCCAAGAAAATTGATACGACAGAACAAGGTTCAAGCTTGTTTGTAAGAGGTGAGTGGGGGTAACAAAGAGACCCAAAAACCCGTAAATGATTGTAAGTTGGATACTTATTGAATAGCATAGTAAAATGAATTTTATTTTGAATTGCAGAGGAATGAAGAATATTAAGAATGTGCACCACAATGTTTAGAGCTTCAACCCAAAAGGTAGGAGGAAGATGAGCTTGTAAAATGAGAACATGAACAACATTGTTGATAGTCCGTATCATTCTCTTTGAACGTCCATTATGTTGAGACGTATATGGACAGGAGAATCGAAATTGAATTCCCTTTTCTGCGAAGAAGTCATGAAATTGTGAGTTATTAAACTCACCCCTGTTGTCACATTACAGTGACTTTATGTCTTTTTGGAATTGTGTTTTGACATAAGTGTGAAATTGGAAGAACTTTGCAAAAATATCACTTTTTCTACGTAAATGATAAATGCACAGAAAATGAGAAAATTGATCAATAAAAAAAATATAATATTTTATCCCAAAAAAAATAGGAATTGACCAAGTCTATAAGTCTGAATGTATTATTTCAAAAGGAGAAGAAACAATAGAATTTGAAGCACTGAAAGGAAGTTTGATGTCTTTTCCAAGGTGACACACGGTGCATGACACAGAAATATCATGTTTATTACAATGCAAGTTGAAAGAAGAAATCAATGACTGAAGAGTGGTGTTGCTGGGATGGACAAGTGTTTGATGCCATGTTTCAGAGGATTGAGTAAGAAATACTGAAGGCTTGTCTGCAACTTTATTTGTGGTGTGAAAACAGGATAGAGATCTCATGTGTTATCACTACAGAGCATTGTCTTCTTGGTACGAAGATCCTCAATAAAAAAACCAAACAGGTCATATTCAATAGATCATGAATTATCTCTAGTAAAATGACGAACATAGATTAGATTTTTAATTATATTAGGTGTAACTAGAGTATTTTTAAGAATGAGAGCACAAGGATCCGAAACAAGTGTTATTGAACCCAAAGCAGCAACCAGTATGCAACTTCCATTCCCTACAACGACAAATTTTCTAGTGCTTTTATTAAAACCGTATTGAAATGTTGTACCTGAACCTGATGTTAAGTGTGAGGTAGCACCGAAGTTCATGTACCACTTTGTATCACTCAGGTCTTAAAGTGTCAATGTATTGAATGCTTGTGGCATTTTAGCTGTAGGTTCAACTCTGTTAGGACCAAACTGAAGTTGATGAGAATTGACATTGGGTCGTGATTTGAGGATGCCATGGTTTTGTGGCTACTGTTATGGGTTGTTTTAAGGTTACGACCAAGGCTGATACATCAGATAAGGAGGTGGCCAAAATGGAGCTTGCTAGTTTGGGAATGGTGAGTATGGCGGAGGAGAGTAATTGTTGATGTTGCGTTCTCTGCCTCTGTTATTGCGTCCTCTTCAACGTCATCTACCTTAGAATTTTTGAGTGGATGTGACATGGTTATTGTAAATAGAATTTGCCTCGGTTACCATAAGAACTATTAAGGAAGATGAATGATCTATATGTGTAGGATTTGGTTTTATGGCACGTTTAAGATGATCCTCTTCATCTTGCAGCATTGTGATAGCATCATCAAATGAAGAAAATAGTTGGCGATGTTTGATAACGTTGATGATGTATCAAATTTGGCATTAAAGTTGTTGACCACGTACATCACTAGAGTTTGGTCTTGAACGGGAGCATCAACATTAGCTAGAGTAAGACAGCTTTTTCATCTCTCTGCAGTAATCAGATACTTTCATATCACCAATTTCTTCAGTTCTCAGTTTGTTGTCCAATCGTAACGCTCGGGCATCCTTATTGTTCTTGAACAAATTTTTAGTGCAAAACCAAATTTCTCGAGCAGTGGATCCAGTGAGAAAGGAGCCTTGAAACATCTTTGGAGACAAAGTGCATAGATCCAGAATTTAAAAATTCCATCTTGTTTCTTGCAGGTTACATCAACATCAGAGGTGGCAACGAGGGTACCATCAATATGTCCTAGAACCTCATAACTGAGACAGTGTGTGAGAAAAAGTTCTCTCCATGCGTCGTAGTTACTCTCTTCGAGATCAAGAATGATCGGAATTTATGACTTTATGATAGACACACTGTATGTCTTGTCAGAGATAGCAAGTATTGGAGCATTAAGGTTTGCCATTGAAAGAAATATAAAGAGATTGAAAGGAAATAGGAGATTGAAAGAGAGAACAAGAGAAAAGAAAAAAATTTAGATAGGGCAAAGTTCTAATACCATGAAAGATAAAGAATAGAGAAAATCTCCATTGATGGGAGTTGAGTATTTACCTATATAGCACAAGTCTTTACATACAATTAAGGATTTCCCTTAAGAATAAGAAACTAATAAAAGAATATTCACAAGTATAACATAAATAATTTATATTCTAATAAAATGTCATTTCTTTTAGCTTTCTACTAATACTTATATTTAAGAGAATTATATTTACAACATGTGATATTATTAGGTTTTGGAACATTTTAGATAAAAAAATGCATTATATTTAATTATTTTATTTTAAACTTATAAATAAACAAGCCATATGCAAATGTACTTGTGAAAAACTTTATCTTATCTTGTCAATTTAATTATTAAACAAAAAAAGTACTCGTGCAATGAAGATAGTGAAAACAAACTCAACTATTCTTGGGAAGCCAAAGTTTGGAACCTACAAAGACATGGCAAACCAACCCAATTAATCTTGTCAGTAGAGTCACTAGACTACGCGTTGATGTCGGTCAACATTACAATTTTATAACAAAAAAATCGAAACAAATACTTTTTTAATCCATTTCTGTTTAACTTCGTGATGATACTGTTTTTGTATCTTTTTAACTGTTTTGGTACGAAAAAAAGATTCAATTGAAAGCTATGAATCATGAATATCTTTGGTACTCAAAATCAAATCGAATCATCTACACAACAACAGCAAAATGGAAGAAATATACATACTTTTCTGGTAAGACAAATGATAAAGTGTGGCTATAATTATTAAAGGTGACGATTATAAGGTCCCATGTTTCGATATGCTCTGCTTTATAATGTGTTTTGGTCGGTTGACCAAACCTTTACAACGCAAAACCACCTCAAACTTTCTCGTTTAGGTGAACACTTAACATCTTTTCCAATTTATTTATTAATTTTTTATGTCAATAACTAGATCGATAATGTTCGATCCATAGTCTAATCCAATTCCTAAAATTCCTATTTAATTTATTAAATTGGTAGATAAGAATAATCGACCCGGATCATAACTTGATATTAATTTATTAGTATCTAAGATGACCTAGACAATTTTATAAATTGACTATGAGGTTTTCCGAAAAAAATGTGGTTATCCAAATAACTTAAATTTTTCCTTACTATATGTTACATTTTATATGGTTTTTGTTTGTAAGAAAAAACAAACAAATTGATAAATATGATGAGTACCTGATCCTCCTAAAATATTTGATTAACCCAAAAGAGTAATTTTAGATAATATGGTATTTCAGGTGCAACAAAAAAACACATCTTAAAAAGTCTACATAAAAAAAACAAAACGAAAGACTACAAAAAGGGAAACAAAAACAAAACGACGAGTTTAAGGAACAAACATAAAAAAAGGTTGCATTTTGATCCAAATCGAAAATAAAATCATGAAATTTTGGCTTCCATCATTTTCATGTGTTAGGTTTCTTTCACATCCTGTCTTCTCTTCTCCTTGGAGCACATGTAATGATCTCATCCACTCGTAGTATCATCTCAGCTGCTTCTGTTGCTGATAGCAGAACCGCTTGCTTTACTTTGAATGCTTCATAGATACCTCTCTCCTCCATATCTCCTACCTGTAATAGATTCATTTTGATTATCATCACAATTCAAGTCTATCTAACCTTTGCACAATCCATTACAACAACCTTAGTTTTTGCTTTTTAAAGTATTTACTTACAGAGCCAGTGATGACATCGATCCCTGCATTACATCCTTCAGTGTGGTGATCTGCACGAAGCTGAGCTACCAATTCTGCACTGTCTAAACCAGCGTTGTCAGCGATTGTTGTTGGAATAGCTATTAGTGCCCGTGAGAAAGCTTCAATGGCATGCGATTTTTTGCCAGCAGTTTTCCGTGCAAGCTCATCTACTTCCTTTGCCATCACCATCTCTGGCCATCCACCTCCAAGCAACACTCTAGTGTCATTCACTGTTTGTGAGAGAACACATAAGGCATCATGGAGTGATCTTTCAGCCTCATCTAGAACATGGTTACTGCAAGAACAAAGTATACACACAAAGATTGTCATAGTGAATTGTAGAAACAGGATAATAATGGTTACACAATGTCATTTAAGAAATGGGTATAAAAAATGTATACCTAGCACCTCTTAGGACAATTGAACAAGCCTGGCCCATTTCACAACCAGAGAAGTGGATTAACTTGTCTTCACCAATCATGATTTCTTCGATGAGCTTGCAGTGCCCAAGTTTAACAGACTCTGGGTTGTCAAAGGTAGAAGCGATTTCACCACCTGTAACCAAACCAAGTCGCTCTATACCCTCAAAGTCAGCATGCTCTATAGCAAGTACACCAGCATCTGCAAAGAGTTCCTCGGGGAAATTGTAGATCAACTGCCTGTTAACAAAGCAGTTGATTCCGTGATCAAGGATCTTCTTCACCTTGTCTTTCATCTTTTCCTTCTCAGCCCCTTCAATCTGTGCAACCTTGGTCATGGAATCCACACGGACACGTGCACCATAGATTTTTACTTTATCAGTATCCATTGCAGTATTTGCTACCAAGATCTTAGCATTTTCTATGCGCTTTGGCTGCCCAATTCCTATCTTCTTGTCAAGAATAAATCTATAGGCATAAATTCAAAAATTGAGATGTTATGAGACATAATTACTAGCTAAACAAAAGGAGGAATGTCACACAACAAGATGACCTGATTTCTATCAACATTTTTCAAAATAAGACCATATCTATAAAACAAAGGTGCACAAGCTATGACGAAGTATAGAAACTGAAGCAAGAGTTATCATGAACAGATAAATAGCTCACAAACACAGATTTTTATCATACATCAAAGGCACAAGATGTCTTACCCTTCATCCAAAAATGAATCTCTCAGGGACCCTCCAGGTTTTTTAATGATCTGAATAGCTTCCAAATTTGTGCTTCCCTATTTACACAAAACCAGAATGTCAGAGACAAATTATACAACTCTCAAAACGAAGCCATGCATCAACGGGTAGGTAATTAAGAGTGATATGGGACGAGCTTTTCTCATGACATTTGTCAAAAGCTCTTATCTCATGGAGATTACACAAGAATTTCACAGAAGGAGAAGGAAAGAACACATTGCTGATTGAGTTTCAAAGAAGTCAGAGATGGAACCTTTAGCCTGAAAACAGCATCCACGGCCATTTCTGCAAAATGTTCCTTGTCTTGTGAGAGAATTTTGGAACATAACGTAGTCATTGCAATCTTCATCAAATCTGACCTAAATTTCTCTGCATTGACACAAAAACAATACCGTAAACAACAGTGTGACTCCCAGACTAAACTCACAAAAGAAACTGCCGCTTGAACCCAACATTGAAGTAATCACACTTACAAGACAATGCTATATTTTAATACGTATGCATAACAAGGTTAACCATCTGAAAAATGATTACCTGCATTGTCCTTATTATCAATGACTCTTTTGACTAAAGCATCACGAGCACATTCTGCAGCCATTCTATAACCTAAGAAACCAGAAACAAAAAGTAGAAAATTTAGAAATCACTGTCAATAATGGAATAAGCGGATACGACGTGGTCAGAAGCATACCTGCTATTATTGTCATAGGGTGAATCTTGGAAGCAACAAGCTTTTCGGCTTCCCTCAAAAGCTCACCGGCCAAGACAACAACAGAAGTAGTTCCATCACCAACCTCATCATCTTGAACTTTCGAGATGTCTGAAAACCAAATCAGATTACAAAAATTGACAAAGAGCCACATAAAAATACGCATTTGAAACACATCAAGCCAGTATATTGCAGGGAATGCATACATACCAACAAGGACTTTAGCTGCAGGGTTGTCAATGTGAAGTGACTTGAGAATAGTAGCACCATCGTTAGTGACAGTGACTGAATGACCTCTACCAGTGGATTGTAAGATTTTATCCTGAAGGAATAATAGAGATTAAACCAAAAATCAAAGGATTTAAAGTTTAAAGTTTTCAAATAGTGAGGCATCAGAAGTTACCATGCCCTTTGGCCCTAAGGTAGACTTAACAAGGTCAGCAACAGCCATTGCACCAATAAATGATGCCTAAAGAGATCAACAAAAAGTAGAATCAGATTTTAAACAGTAGAGTGAATCTGAAAAACCCTAAATCGTCGATATAAAGCCTCACCATCCTAGCACGTTCTCCCTTCTCTTCATTAGCATCATCTTTGAAGATCTTGTCGATCTAAATACGAATAACTAAGTTAATGACTGAGTGAAGAACACTGAGAAAGCAACATAAATGAGTAAGGAAAATCCTTACCGGCATTGGGAAAAGCAGAAGGAGAGTCCTTCACAGTCGAAGATCTCCCAAGTCCAATCTGAGATCAAGCTAAAAACAATCGTATGGCGTCGTTCGAAGGAAGAAAAACAAAGCAGAAGGTGAACCCGAAATGACAAAAAAACAAAACCAGCTTGCTTAGAAGTGTAGAAATGGAGGACAAAAACCCAAAATCCCAGATCTTCCGAACCCTAAATTAAAAGTTCAAAGACGAAACTACCCTCACATTTTCTAGACCCGTCCGGTTTTTCTTTCCCTTGTGAATTTTTCTTTTCCGCTTTACGAAACAAATCGGGAAATCAAATATCTAGCCTCGGCCCATAAAACATCTAGCTCTCGGCCCATAAAACATCTAGCTCTCGGCCTATAAAATATCTAGCTCTCGACCCATAAAATATCTTGCTTCCGTATGAGGCAATCACGAAAACGACGCCATATAGAATTCGCTCACGTTCTTAAATTATCATGTCGTGTTGTAACGAAGTCAAACATCAGAATAATTATCGACCGCCACGCGTCAATTTCTGGGAGCTGGCAAGTTGGATAAATGTCGGAGGTCCCGGTACGAACGACGTCGAGAAGAAGCGAACAAAAGCAGGATAGGAGAAATATCAAGTTCTATACGGAATAAAGACAGATCTTCAATTTCCTAGAAGGCAAGCTATGGCTAAAATGGACGACGAACCACGCGCTTCCGTTAAAATCGAATGCGAACAAATCCTTGGATGTGGTGTTGGCGACGGAGACGGCGGCGAGGAGAGTCGTCGAGCTGAGATCGCCGGTAACGCTACCGTGAAGGATGTCATCGCTGGATCTATTGTTGCTGGAGGAGGAATTTCAGTTGAGAAATCGTTTGGTGAAGCTAGGTATAACTTGTGTTTGAGATTGCTGTTGATTCACATGTTTTTTCTTCTGTTCTCGCTTTTGATTTGAGTCATAGTTCTGCTGACCTTTTGATCTGTTTACATTCGGTTTCATAGATTATAAATGGTGATTTTAAGGATTTTAGTTGCTATTTTTGGAATTAGATTGTTTTTGGCTATAAATATTGGTTTCCACTTCTTATGATTATCAATCTTCTGCTTCAATTTCTTTCATGAAGATATTGATTTTCGTGTTAAGGGGATTATAAGAACTTTCATTTTGAACACGAGAACTAGGAATCATATTGAACTTCAATTGTTAGTGCGGTTTAAGATTAATGGGATTTATGTTTTTGAAGGTTGGCAGAGAACCTACCTTGCAAGGCAGATGCTTCAACGGTGCTTCCAACTCAACTTACTATTTTCTTTGGTGGGAAAGTTTCTGTATTTGATGGAATTGCAGCAGAAAAGGTTGGTCCATTAGAGCAAATTCTGCTTTTTATTGTCTGAAAAGCTCAGATCTTCCATTCTCACTGTGATACCATTCTTTTAGGTTCACGATATCCTCCGTATTGCTGCTAAAGCCAGAGATGAGACAAAGAATCCTGCAAGTCCTGTTCCATCGCCAGCATTGAACAGAGCTCCTTCGTTCTCAAGCACATCGACTGCAGCTTCACCAGCTGCACCATCATTTCCCATTCAGCCAATTTCGTTCTGCAGATCCGCAGCTGGTAAGTAGTTGACTCAACTGGTTACAGTAGTAACCTTTAAATATTGAAAACAGATTGTCTCATTCATTAGCTTTTCCATTTGTCGATCAGATCTGCCAATTGCAAGGAGGCATTCTCTTCAAAGATTCCTCGAGAAGAGACGGGACAGGTATGTGTCCTTTCATCAACTACACTCTATTCTTCTCCATTTCACTGGAATACAGAGCTACTCGTCGATATGCCTGCGAGATACTTGTAAAGAGGGATTGATCATAGTTTTTACCTTTAAACTGCATCTTAACAACAACCAATAATATCTTTATTCATTTGCAGATTGGTCAGCAAAAGTCCTTACCCTACTTCAGACATTAAAAAGACAGATGTCCCAACAGGCAATGCTTCTATCAAGGAGGAATATCCGTCTGCTTAGCAGAAGAATATCAAACCTCAAGGCTACAATAAGCAAACTAAGTAAACCGCTGTGTCAATAGGGTTGTGATATGATATAATATCATGGATGCTACTGTATGTTGTATGATATTGACTGTATAGGTTTGTTGGACACAAACCAATTACTTGTTTGCATGCCTCGAGTGGTCGGGCATGTTTTCCTCTTATATTTCCTCGATGATGAAGACAGAGATTAATCTACTAAAGAAGCTATTGTGGTTCTAGAAACAGTGTGTCCTAGAGTCTATCTAACTATAATAACTCTTGATATTATGTTATTGAACTTGTTATCTCTTCAAGATACATTTTGTATGTTAAGGAACGAAGTCTTTGTTGTTGTTATAAACTTTCTTATAAAACAAACTTAAGTGTCTGAAAAGAATAATCGGTAATAACGAACAACAAATGAGAGATATAAACACAAACAATGTAAAATCTAAACATACATATATTCACCTCCTCTGACAGCGTTCTCTGCGCCTTTCCTCTCTTCCTCGGCCTCTTTCTCTCTCTCTTTCCAGTTTTCGTATTTCTGATCGTCTGTTGGTAACTCATGGCGACATATAGGGCAAGAGTTATGCTCGTCCTGCCACATTCAATTGATCATAAGCATTTTGTTCTTCCTAACTCGTATAAAAAATGCATATGATTAAGAACAAAGATGGGAGTGTTTACTAGCCACGGCTTTAGGCAAGGAGGGTGAAATGTATGCTTGCATGGCAACTCCTGCATTTTGTCGCCAATCACTAGATTCTCCTTGCAGATGCAACATTCTGCCTCTGCTCCTAACTTTTTTAGCATGTCCTCACTGAAAACAATCACTGGAAGTTTCTCCACAACCTCTTTACTAGCCGGTGGAGCTCTTGGTGGTCCACCATCTTCTAGTATCTGCACGGAACACATATATGTTATTTTTCTAGCCCGAGGCTAAGCAAAAGACCCTCCAATATCATATAAGAGGTTGGAATTGAAGATTATATACAGAAAAGGGAGACAAATGGCTAGCCCATATTGGAACCAAGTGGGGAAACCAATATGCAAGATACAACATACAGGTATATGCAGGATACAACATACAGGTACAAGGTGGAACAAAAGAACTTTCGTGTCATTTATAAGCAAAAAGTCTCCTTTTATCAGCGACTTCAGATCACACAACAACTGCAAAAGTGAAAGGCAATGCCAAAAGATATAAGATATACCTCCGGGATGATATTGTCAAGACCATCGATGAGTTCTTGCATCAAGTTGGCTGTATCCCCAAGTGTGTTCTCAACAGGACCATTAGAAGATTCACCAGCAACAATCGAAGCAAAAGCAGACATGAGATTCTGCTGCACTAGCCACTGAGGCTGTGGCGGCTCACGATCCACCGTTAGATGTCCCTCAAAAAGATAACCTGCAACAAATTTACAAGAAAAACAATATCACCCCAGATGCTTTTCAGTTAAAACCATAAAGCAAACTAAATGTTCCCAAACCTTGTGAGCTTTCACTCGGCTGATTATCTACTTCTTTTAACTGATCCTTGGCTTGAGCAATGCACGATTTCAAATGTTTCTTCTCAGAAGCATCAGATACAAGTCGCTCAGCCTCTTCGAAAAGACTCAGTCCCGCAACCCAAAAGCCAGTAGCTGTATATCTTGTCTTAAGAACCGTTGCAACACGAGATACAACAATATAGAACTGAAATGGCCATTAGATCAATACTTTGTAAGAGAGGGCAACTAAACAAACAACACACATTCGATTCCAACAAACACATATCGGATTAACTGAAGATCCTTGTCATAAACATGCTCTTTCTCCACAATTGTAATAGAAGATAAAGAAAGAGCAACGTTTGAATCCTAATACAATCCCCAAAAAGTAAAAATCACCAGCGAACATAGACACCGAGTTCACATCAATCAAACATTCCAATAGCCGGAAATTAAACCATGACCCCAAAATTCCGAGCTTTTTGAAATCTGTTGGTCTAGAATCTCACAAGTAAGAAACCAACCTGTTTGCGGAGAGAAGTAGAAGAGGAAGAATAGCGATCACGGAGAAGAGAATGAATAGACCGAACAGATGCCTCGAATCTCAGCTTTTTGTTCAGCTGTTTCTGCAGATCATCTAATTCAAGCTTCAAGGTTTCCTCAGAAGAAAAAGATCCATCCATTACGATTATATTTCCAAGTTTTAGGAATAATTCAGGGGTTTTATGTGAGAATGATGAAAATGAGTAACGATCTTTGTAGCGGCCGAGTTTTCTTGATCAAGAGGAAAGGACGATGTCGGTTGCTTCTAGTCCGATACGAATTTTCCTAATCCGGTTTAGTTCGGTTTTGTTGACCGAAAAGCGCCGGCCAAGAGAAATGAATCATGTAATTATGAATGTAGACATTGTGTGTGTGTTTTTATTTTTCTTGGTCGAATAGATATTTGTATTTCTTTTTAACATCTAATAATCACTAAAATCAGAAAAGTTCACACTATTTTCGATATAGAGAATATCAATAACTAAATCAACATACATTTTGATATATACAACACATACATAATAATATTAAATAAGTGAATTCCACGATGTTTTTGATATCGAGGTCATACTCGCCAATGAATTATTAATCTCATTTCTTGCCTTCTTCAGAATCAATGCCAAAGAGATAATATTGTCGTTTCGTTACCATAACTAACATCTCTTAAATAAAATTTTATATTCGTCTACTACTGGTATTAATAGATTTTCATATCCTCATAAAATCATGTAATATTTCCATATTCTAAAATCAATATACGGTAATGAAATATGAATACAAATAGATATCTCACTCTTCATTGAAATATGAATGATTCCGTCTGATGTTAATCTCTTCACAATGTATTGCTTTCATGGTGGTTTTTGTCCATGACGACTTTTCCATAACAAATCTAAGAAGATTTGTTTCATTCTTCGAATAGCCACCAATCTCTTAGGATGACATCTGGAAACAATCACAAAGCTAACATTGGTGGTTAGTTTTGACAAAAAAAACTCGACATAAGTTGTCGTATAACTACATGACAACTGCTGTAAATCTTGTATGTTAAGGATATTGAAAAGGGGCAAAATGGTTGTTCGGGAATGATTGAACGATGGTATAGTGACCCGAAACAAATTTCAAAGATTTTTTTGAATCTCGTTTGTGACTGAATCGATTCATAATGATCAATGAAATTAACGGCAACGCGTGAACAATATGAAGGAGAAAATCAACGAGACTCACCTTCTTCCTCGCACTTCCCTCATGTCTCTTTGCTTTATTCATCGATTATATTTGTTTAGAGAGCAACTAACCAATGTGCAAATCAACAGGCACGGGCTGCCGCGAGAGAAGCGTCGAGCACTGGTCAAAATTGACCGAAGAACAACATAAATCGTGAAGAAGTTTATCGCTCGTGAACTGCTTGTGTCCTACTTTTGTATTTCTTTAGCCGCAATTTCCCCCTATAGACATTTGTGTTTTAACATTTGGTTGCGATGATTTATTTATTTATTTTTGATAAGAATTGGATTGTGGTCTTCGATATTTTATTTCTTTTCTCTTAGTAACTATATATAGTAAAATCTGATCCATGTCGAAAAAAAAGAAAGTAAAACCCGATTTATGATCCAAATAAAAATGGTAAATCCGATTCATATCTCAATTCAAAATTTCAACTTTAGTCCACTAAGTAAGTGTAGATATTTTGTTTTACGAAGTAAAAAATAACTTCTTTTTTATATATCAGTATTTTGAACATTATAGAGGTGACACGTAAATATGAATTTTTTATTCGAGCAACTAATAAATCATTTTTAAAACATGTCATCAATAAAATACTACATGCTAAACAAACACAATCACAGAGATTTGGAAAGTGATCCTTCAAGACTTAGAGTCAGATTTCAAATCCTCACGATTCTTCATTTTTCAATGGTAATGGATAATCCAGAGATGAGTTGGGTCCCTTATTACCAAACTTGTTTAGGTTCGGATCATACAATAATCTTTGATTTCCTTCTCTTTATTTTTGTTTAGCTTTGTTTCACAAAATCTTTAAACCTCCGATTATATGTGTGCATTTTGATTAAAGGATCCAAAAAGTTTAGTTAAGAGATCTGGGAATATCAAAAATTGGTTATTAATATTTCTGTGTGAGATGAGTTGCTCAAGTTAGGTCATTATAAACTCATCTCTTAAGTTATTTTGAAGTCCTTATGTTTGATAACCCGAACCTTGAAATTCTGACCCAAACCCAAACAAATACCTGAATGCCCATGCCTAAGTGTGATTTTGGAACATGTTCTTTGGGATAAGAAACTCAAAACTGTTATGAACAATAAGAGTGCATTAATAATCTTGATGTTCAACACATAGTTCAATCATACTGTAGAAAATCGTGATCTTGACATTTATCCTTCTTTCCTACAATCTAAAATCGATGAGACTAATGAATGGATTTACAATGGGAGAAGTAAAGGCGTCTATAGATGTGGGTTTGCCAAGAAACAAGGGCCTTACGAGGAACTAAGCGCAAGTAACCATACTTCATATGTTAATTGTTCCCATAAAGAATATGAGATATTGTTGGGGTCCAAATAATTTTTTTTGGTTGTTCATTCTTTCTTTGATCATCAGAATGCAGTGAATCACATTGGATCACCATGAGTTTCTTGTTAGTTAAGGTACATAAATTCATTCTTGTATATGTTGAGATATCTTTAAACCATATTATTTAAATACATTTAACAGATTTGTAGTACTATAATTGGTGCATTTGTTTTGCTACAAGTGGTTAAAGTTATGTTGTCATGTCTTAACCCTTTTGGGAATTATGAGACAAACTGAATCTTATATCCAGTTTTGAAGGTAACAAAACTGGTAAATAAAATTATAGGATTACCAATGAATCATTCGTTTAGAGATGGAAGTTCCTTCTCGAAATTTTTCTACTCTTTGTAAGAGATCTTCAATTCACAAGAAGAAAACATTGACAATAATGATAACATGAAGTTGTTTTTTTTCTCAAAAATCCTCCAATCTATGATGAAGTGTAAGGTCTTTTTTATAGCCTTTATTTTTGCCAATCTAATGAGTCCCTTAAGTACACTCACTTCTCCAGTATGAAGGAGAGAATGTTCCATTTCTCATCAAAGGCAGTGAAGTGGCTAAAATCAAAGGAGATCAACAATGTGGAACAACAAAGATATATTCTTAACAGTTTCAAACTGCACTTACATGGAGAAGCATCATAATAGCAACACATTTACCAAATAATCAAGAAATTACTTGCACATATACTGCTGGAAATAGATCTGTAAACACATAGAATTTACTGAACGGATGAGAGAGCCCCCAATGTGAACAATGTTTAAATGATACTTTAACCATTGGTCCATTTTGGAAGGGATCTATTCACTAGTGTGTTTGGTTATAGCTCGATGCATTCTTAAAGCTGCAAAACCAAGCTCATTCTCAATAGATTAACAACTTTTGTTGTCATTTTTTAGAGTGAGCCGTAAACCCCAAAGTGATTCTCCTAAGCCGATAGGTTTATTCTTGATTTGTTTCCAGCATAATATGTGCAAGTAGTTTCTTGATCATTTGGTAAATCTCTTGCTCATATGATGTTTTGCCATGTAAATGCAGTTTGAGACTGATAAGAAGAGATCTTTGTTGTTCCACATTCTTGATTCCACTATGATTTTAGTCATCCCACTACTTTTGATGAGAAATGGAACATTCTATCCTTCACATTGAAGAAGTGAGTGTACTAAAGGACTCATCAAATTGGCTAAAGGGAAGGCTATATAAAAGAACTGACACTTCACGATA
The DNA here is from genome assembly GCA_900406435.1 of Lepidium aucheri. Lineage (NCBI taxonomy): Eukaryota > Viridiplantae > Streptophyta > Magnoliopsida > Brassicales > Brassicaceae > Lepidium > Lepidium aucheri. The sequence continues at coordinate 28,196 of OVBA01000801.1, forward strand.
GATTACAGGATTCTTGAGACAAAACTACTTTATGTTATGATCATTGTCAATGGTTTCTTCTTGTGAATTGAATATCTTTTACATACAGTTGAAGAATTTCCAGAAAGAACTCCACTATCCAAACGAATGATTTATTGATAATATTATAAACACTTTATCAACCAATTTTTTTACCTTCAAAACTAGAAGTAAGATTCAGTATTTTCTCATAATTTCCAAAAGGGTTAAGACATGGCAACATAACTATATAACCACTTGTAGCAAAAAAAGGCACCAAATATATTACTACAAATTTGTTAAACTTATTCAAATAATATGGTTGAAAGATATCTCTACATATACAAGAATGATAAGATGTAACTGGACTGACAAGAAAATCATGGTGTAACCATCACGATTCACTGCATTCTGATGATCAAAGAAAGAATAAACAACCAAAAGAATTTATTTAGATCCAACAATGTCTCATACACTTAGATCAAAACTATTGACATATGAAGTATGGCTACTTGCCAATTACAGACACATAAAGGGTACAATCACAAAGGAGGTTATAAGGATCAAATGGCGGACTTTCAAGAGAATTATGATGATTATAGTAAACGTAGATCTTGGAGATAATTATAGAATAAGAAGCCTTATTAAGAACACTCAAAGGATATTACAAAGACACTTTAGAATACTCTTTAGACTTCCCACTCAAGCTTGGATACCACTTTTGCCAAGCATGGGAATTTATGGTACAAACCTCTAGAAATATCTCAAGAAATATTCTCTAGATTTCTTACAAACTTATGTGTTATATTACATTACAACCATAAACTAACTCAACTTTTAATTTTATCTTACAACCAGAATTTATTTCAACTCCTTACTCATAATTATATTGATAAAAATGACACTTATGTCTCATAAAGAGGGGCGACGTCACTCAAGCCGACATTCTCGCTTCCGCTTCGTCCACCGCCGCTCGCGCGGTTGCTTCCCGCTACATATACATTCTTAGATGTACTGTCTTCTTCTTCACTGTCAAAGACAAATTCTGACACATACATCTTGTGATCCAGAATATATTTCCTTATTTTGTATCTCTTTCCTTCAACTCTGTAGACCGAGTGATCACAGTTAGATTGTGGCCATGTGTATTGATCATAGAAGTTAGATAAGACTTGTCTTATCTCTTCAGCAAAACCCAATGGGTACACGTGTCTGTTATGCAAGTGTGTTGAATGCAGACAAAACATATTATTGTCCATGTTAGACTATTTTAAGCCGTTTAATGATGCCAAGTTGAATGTCTTTTCGTGAAAGTTTTTTTCCCAGAAGAGATCATCATATAACTTGTCGGGATATGTACATCATAGTATTTTTGAATCTCAACTCCATCTTCATCTCTTTCTTGTCTTGTGGTTAGTTTGAACGTAACCATAATAATCAGGCTTGGTTGTGCATGAACTTTTTCTTGCCACCATGTTACATCATGAAACTTGATGAGCCATTAATACAAAAGCTTTTATTGCGGCTTTCTCCTTTTCAAAATGCATTTTGCCAAATAATCGAGTAGCTGGAACTTATAGAAAAGGACTCCAATTGTGCATAAATATGTTAAGTACCACAATAGTATATATGTTTCCTTCGGAAAGTTGCGATAGTAAGTTGGATTCATGTATATAGTTATGAGGAAGGGGTATACTAGGTGATAGCGTAAGTCACGCAGTGGACCTTGGTAAAGATCATATTTATGGATATAGAGCTTTTAGAAGCCATGCAATGTATGAACACCTTGATAGACTAATAGCGTATGAAGCCATGCAGCTCATTAAGTTTCATGATGTAACATGGTGGCAAGAGCAAATCCGTGCACAACCAAGCCAGATGATTATGGTTAAGTTCAAACTAACTACAAAACAAGAAAGAGATGAATATGAAGTTGAGATTCTAAAGCATTGTGATACACATATCACGACAAGTTATGATATGATTAGGGATGTTAAAAATGGGTTTTTACACATTGGGTACCCAAAACCCAGAAATAGTATAGGGTCCCAAAGTCTTATTTCAATAAAGAAAAAATTATCGGGCTTAAAATGGGTAGTACCCAAAACTGATGGGCTTTATTCGGGTATACCCATTGGGTAATGGGTACCCAATGGGTTTTTAGAAAAAAAAGAGAATATCATAAAAAAAATAGAGAGTAAAAAGAAGAGAGAGAGAGTAAAAAAGAGGAGAGAGAGTAAACAAGAGGAGAAGGAGTAAAAAAGAGGAGAGAGAGTAAAAAAGAAGAGAGAGAGTAAAAAAAGAGGAGTGAGTAAAAAAGAAGAGAGAGAGTAAAAAAGAGAGAGTAAAAAGAGGAGAGAGAGTAAAAAAGAAGAGAGAGAGTAGAAAAGACAAGAGAAAGTAAAAAGAGGATAAAGAGTAAAAAAGAAGAGAGAGTAAAAAAGAAGAGAGAGAGTAAAAAAGAAGAGAGAGAAAGTAAAAAAGAAGAGAGAGAGAGAGTAAAAAAAGGAGAGAGAGTAAAAAAGAGGAGGGAGAGTAAAAAAGAAGAGAGAGAATAAAAAGAAAAAGAGAGAGTAAAAAGAGAAGAGAGAGTAAAAAAAGAGGAGAGAGAATAAAAAGAGGAGAGAGAGAATAAAAAAAGAGGATAGAGAATAAAAAGAATAAAAAAAGAGGATAGAGAATAAAAAGAGGAGAGAGAGTAAAAAAGAAGAGAGAGAGAGTAAAAAAGAAGAGAGAGAGTAAAAAAGAAGAGAGAGGGAGTAAAAAAGATGAGAGAGAGTAAAAAATAGGAAGAGAGAGTAAAAGAAGAGGAGAGAAAGTAAAAAAGAGGAGAGAGAGTAAAAAGAGGAGAGATAGTGAAAAAGAAGAGAAAGTAAAAAAAGAAGAGAGAGAGTAAAAAAAAGAGAGAGAATAAAAAAGAGGAGAGAGAGTAAAAAAGAAGAGAGAGAGTAAAAAAGGAGAGAGAGTAAAAAGAGGAGAGAGAGTAAAAAAAGGAGAGAGAGTAAAAAGAGGAAAGAGAGTAAAAAAGAGGAGAGTTTCAAACAAATTTAATAATTCAAGAACAATAAATGGGTACCCATAAAAAGCCCATATTATTCCAGGTTTCATGTGGGTAGTCTTAATAAGACTCTAGTCTTATTGGGTTTTTTTGTTTTGGGTTTTTTTTGGACGGGTTTATTTTGGGTCGGGGTCGGACCGAGTTTTTTTACCCAATGTTAACATCCTTAGATATGATACCTTCTGGGGAAAAAACATTCACCAAAGGACAATCAACTCGGCATCATTAAACGGCTTAAATGAGTCTAACATTGACAAGAATCTATTTTGTTTGTGATATACACGAATTTTAGCACGTTTAGGTGTCATTTTAGTTCATTTTTCATGCATATATGTTGCATTTACATTACATTCGAGTCATTTGTAGTTTGTTCACATAAGTTATATTTGCATAGCATACACATTGCATTTGGAGTTATTTTCAGGAAGTTTGGACTAGAGATGAGAAGCATGGTAACGCGGATTGGATAACAACAACAATAACTCGAATTTCAAAGCAATGGCAAAGGCACTCAGATTGCAAATTAACGGCAACAATACTCAGATTGCAAACCAACGACAATGACCATTCGAATTGCAAAGCAACAACAACTCAAATCACAAATCAACGGAAACTAGGATCATGTTGTGGTGACAGCATATTGGCTCATGACGGGCCTTGTATCTCAATGGATCCTACTGCATCAGATGAGCCGAGTCAACTCCACTTTTGATGGCCCAATGACTCGATTCGAACCAAGCAATCGAGTCATCTATCTTTCTTAGCTTTTCATTTTCTACTTATTAGGTTTTATGGGGGATTGGTATAAATACCTCCTTGGTGTGACGAAGACTGGGAATCGAAGCTTTACCGCTACTTCAGAAACTTTTAGAACTTTTTATTGTTGTAATTCCAGAACAAGATTTCACTTTAGTTTTATTTAAGTTTTAATTCAGTTTTAGTTTGCTTTCATTCTAAGTTTACTCTATAAATTACTTGAACATGTCATCCACTTTGATTGTTTCACCTATGATTTATGAGTAGTTAATTTAGGGTTCCTAAAGGAACGGACTAATCGAGCAGATCTTAAAGTTTTCTAAGTCGCTTAGGAGTAGAATAATATAGATCTCTTTTGTTTCGGTGTTGTTAACATGCTTGTTCTTTTCTGATCAATTGAAACATGATTTTAGACTTTTAGCTCCCGATAGGTGTGTTGAATTGTCTGATCAAACCGTCTCAAAAAATTTGCATCCTTAGCTTAAGAGATTAATTGTCTAACGTGTTTATTAGGCACGTTTCCATTGTTGCTTCACCCCAGTTATGTTGTTAAACGCTTATGATGATAAGATTGGTTGATAGCTTTACTGAGATTGTTTGCCACGAGAGTGAACTAAATAGTTATAAATTTATTGCTTATAGATCAGCTCTGTTTGAGTTTGTTAAGCAATTTAGTGACTTAAAGTGAGATGCTTGTCCATGATCTCCGCCCCTTAAAAAACCTTTCTTCTCATCCACTGCTTAGTTGTTTTCACTGCACTTGTTTTCTATTATCACTACACTTAATTTTGATTGTATCATTACTTTTGAATTGCTCATTTAAATTCACCTTTTATTTACTTGACTGTTATTTCTGTTTCTTGTTGTTTCACAATTTAAGTTGATAAATAACAACTCATTCATTTGATTTGGATTGAATTAGAGTAGTCTATCATATTCTGATTGCTAGTTACACCCCCACTTGGATTGACACTTATTATACTACATCGACATCTTAGTGTAATAGGATTTGACAGCTAGAGTAAAAACATGTTATGAGTCTGCATACAACACATTGGCATAGCAGACACGTCTATCCAATGGGTTTAGCTGAAGAGATAAGACAAGTCTTATCTAGCTTCCATGATCAGTACACGTGGCCACAATTTAACTATTATCACCCGGTCTACAGAGTTTAAGGAAAGAGATACAAAATAAGGAGATATATTCAGGGCCACAAGATGTATGTGTCAAAATTTGTCTCTTACAGTGAAGAAGAAGACAATGCATCCGAGAATGGATATGTATGACATCACCCCTCTTTATGAGACATAAATGTCATTTTAGTCAACATAAGGTTGTAAGATAAAATTAAGAGTTGAATTAGTTTATGGTTGTAATGTAATATAAAAAAGAGAAATTATAGTAACTAATTTTTATATTTTATTTAATTTTTAATTTTCTCTTTCTTTTTCTTCTCTCAAACCATTTCAATCTTCTTTTTCTCAAATCCCTTTCCTTGTTCATTATTGTTCGGAAGAACAAATAAAGTTTTTTTTTCTTTTTTTTTTCTCTCCTATTTTTTTAGATCTCAAATCTTTGTAACCTAAAATCTATTTATTCACTATTTATAGGAATCCCTATGGGACTCGCCTTTGTACTACCCACAATTATCAAAATTTGAGGTTGGCAAAGGTATGAATTATTCACTTTCTTAGATGTTTATGCGTGTCTTTGTGTTTCCAATTTTCAAAATCATAAGACCATCTCTTCCACGATGTTTCCGTTGTGTGTGTTGTGGTTACTGTTTGTGAAAACAATTAGATCTCTGTAAGTGAGTTTCACGATTGAATTATTGGAATTAACTCGTTTCACGATTGGATCATTCTATGTAACAAATCTAATCAAATTTCCTCGATCTTCTGGGAAATGTGTGCAATTTTGAGATTTTACAATCTGTTAGAGATTTTTATTTCTGGTTTGGGGCTTATGTTTCAGATTCTAGAGTTTAAATTGGCAACTTTTCTGACATGTTGTATCTAGCTTCGATTATCTATTTGGTTTGAGTTTTGGTAATCTTCACTGGTGAGTTTTAGAATCTGATTTTGTTTGATTTCTCGGTGTGGTATGAGTTTTGGTGTTTTTTGTTGGTGATTAAGCACCAAAATTTTCAACTTGTTTCTAATGATATATACAAACGAATTAGTCGACTTCAAATAAATTAGTTACCAAATATATATATATATATATATATATTTGCATACTTATATATGTAATAACCGCATAACTTTTATTTGTGATTTGCATTCGTGTCTCTGAGTGGTTTTTATGGATCTTAAAATATGAGTGTTGTGTGTTTAAGCATGTGGAGTCTTGGTAATGTGTGGTGCGCAAACCCTAAATCAAATTTCGCAGATTTAGGTGTCTGTTTTGCAAACTGGGTGTGATTTAAAAAATAGTGTTGAAGTTTTTGTTATGATTCAAACTTTGTAATTGGTATAACCATCGTTTAATTATGTTGTACAAATTGACAAGGAGTGCAACACAATGTTTAAAGTTATATTCAAAATATTCTTGTTCCTATAAAATAATTAAGTTACGGTTAAATATATATTGTGAACTATTACGATGTGATTTATAGGGTAACATCCAGTCCATCATATCACTAGAACATGTTGTTCCGAAGAAGATGACGATATGGTCCGATGAAGAATCCGACAAGAAGGTCAATCACATGTTGCAAATAATTCAGGAAGGTGCGAAGAGATGGACAAGCTTGAGTACCAGTAAAAGAGATTGTTCCCTATGTTTGTGTTAAACAACCTGGTTACCATCCAGTGTTATGCTTATTTATATGTCATGTACTATGTAAGCTTGCTTCATTTTGTAAATTCTTGTCCTTTTAATCAAAACATCTTTTTCACATAAATTTGCAGTTAACATATACGTTTCCAGCTAACAAATATATTTGGAGCAAACAAATAATTTAGAGCGGACTTTGTATATTTTCTAATTGCAAGACAATGTTTTAAGTTATATGCAAAAAGTTAAGTTAGCTGCATATATTTTCGGTAATGTGGGAAGGTTGTTTATTATTACTTCATTAATTTAGACGAGATCAACTATGGGAGGAGTGTTCTCTAATGTCCGCCGGACACTCAAATATATCATTTCCTTCATGATATAAGTCACGCATAGCTTGTAGCAACACAACTTAAACGAATGTCCTTTTGTCTCAAAAAAACATTATGCTAGTTGGGTAACGCTTGCAACATAAATGTTATATGCAAAACATTAATGTGCATGTAAATATATATTAGTTACCAAATACATATTTTTTTTGCATACTTATATATGTAATAACCGAAATACTTTTATTTGTGTTTAACATTTGTGTCAGTGAGTGGTTTGCTTGGGTCTTAAAGTATGATTGTTGTGTGTTTAAGCATGTTGACTCTTTGTAATGTGTGGTGCGAAAACCTTCACATTTTGCAGTTTTAGGTGTGTGTTTTGCAAAACTAGGTGTGATTTAGAACATAATTTTTGAAGTTTTTGTTATGATTCAAACTGTGTAAGTGCAAGACCAACGTTTAATTTTGTTGTACAAATTGACAAGGAGTGCAAGGCAATGTTTAAAGTTATATTCAAGACATTCCTGTTTCCGTAAAATAATTAAGTTACGGTTAAATATATTGTCAACTATTACGATCTAATTTACATGATAACATTCAGTCCATCATATCACTGGAATATGTTATTCCGAAGAAGAAGACATGATGTGGTACGATGAAAAAACCGACGAGAAGGTCGATCACATGCTGCATATGATTCAGGAAAGTGCGAAGAGATGGACAAGCTTGTGTACCACTGAAAGAGATTGTTCCATGTGTTTGTGCAAATCAACCTGGTGACTATCAAGTGTTATGCTTATTTATATGTCATGTACTGTGTAAGCATGCTTTATTTTGTAAACTCTTGTCTGTTTTTACCCAACATCTTTTTCACATAATTCTGCAGCTAGCATATACGTTTCCAACTAACAAATACATTTATAGCAAACAAATAATTTACAATGGACTTTGTATATTTTCTTATTACAAGACAATGTTTAAAATTATATGTAAGAAGTTAAGTTAGCTGCATATATTGTTCGCAATGTGAGAAGATAGTTTGTGGTTACTTCATTAATGCAGACAAGATCAACTACGGGCGGAGTGTTCTCTAATGTCCCCCGAATCCTCAATATATCATTTCTTTCATAATATAAGTCACGCATAGCCTATTACAAACGTAACTTAAATGAATGTCCTTTCGTCTCAAAAAATATTATGCTAGCTGGGTAACGCTTGTAACATTAATGTTATATGCAAAACATTAATGTGCATGTAAAAAAAAATTTAACTGCATTCACACATTTTGTTGACAAATTATTAGTTCTTAGTTTCGATATTGATCATATTATTTTACACAAACTATATTTTTTAACATCCAACATGCAACTCTACTTCAACCACATAATTTACCGTAAACACACATTTTTGATAAATTATTAGTTTTCAGTTTTGATACTTATTTTCTGTAACTTGTATTCATCTTCTTCATGAGTGTCTAAAGCACACCTTCAACCCTAACTATGGTTCTTGTTAAAAAATGTAAGAAAATGAAACAATTTTGCTAGTGAAAAGTCATCAAGAGTTAGAATCTCAAAAGAACACTAAAGAAATCACAACTCCATTACAAGGCTTCGATTCCGTAATGGAATCTACAAATCCAATCTGTTTTTATTAGATTTATAATCTGATCCTCAAAGATTTCAAGAAAAAAAAATCATCAAATCTAATTTTACTGAAATATCAAACAATGAAACCAACAAATCACTCTTCTTCGATATACTTGTTGAAACCCTGATGAAGAAGAGAAGAAATTTGGGAAGAAGAATGACAATGGAGTCATAGAAGAAGAGAAAGAGAAAGTGGAATAATACAATATTAAATTTATTTAATGTTAAGTGTTAATTTGGTATAAACACTCAAAGTGAACAATGTCATATACTTAAATTCTCAAAATATATGTTACTTTCTTAATTAGTTTCTGAAAACATAATATTCACCTAATTCTCTCTATAAAAATAAGTTTGTAAAAAACCTAAATCTAGGGAATATTCCTTCATATATTCCTTGAGGTTTGTACTATCAATACACATGCTTGATCAGAGTTGTATCCAAGTTTAAGTGAGAAGTCTAAAGAGTATTCTAAAGAGTCTTTGTAATATCTTTTTAGTATCTTAATAAATTTTCTTATTCTATAACTATATCAAAGTTCTACGTTTTCATAATCATCATAATTCTCTTGAGAGTCCACCTTTTGATCCTAATGACCTTCTCTGTGGTTGTAACCACTATGTATCTGTAAATGCACTTACCTCGTCATAAGCCCTTGCTTTTTAGCAAATCCACATCTACAGTCACCTTTGTTTATCCCATTGTAAATCCATTTATTAGTCTCATCGGTTTTAGATTAAAGGAAAGAAGGATAAATGTCAAAATCAGGATTTCCTTCAATATGATTGAATTATGTGTGGAAAATTCATGTTATTTCTGCATTCTCGTTGTTCAGAATAGTCTTGAGTTTCTTATCTCAAAGATTTTATTAGTAAAAACCAAAATCACACTTAGGCCTAAATATTTAGGTATCTGTTTAGATTCATGTACGGGTAAGGTTTTTAGAGTATCTTGTTTTTAGGTTTAGACATATAAAACCCATTTAGATATTTTAGAATTTTAGGTCGGGTTGTTCAATATATTTCGGGTCCGATTCAACTAAACAAACCACCATTACATCAAAAGAGGACTATGACTTATATGTTCGTTCTAGTAGATGACCAAAAGACTTGAACTTAACCGAAACTAAGAAAATAAACATAGCAAAAGATAAGAAAAACCAAAAAAAGAAACCAACAGTTGCAAAAAAACATCAGATTTAGTTCCTTTCTTGCAGGGTAAGGAAGCGTTTTGGGACTGCAATATTAGAACGATCGTGGAGCTTTTTTTGATGTTGCTTCCCCACAGTCTGGGTACCTCTTATGTTTCGTTTCCTTGTTCATGAACACCTCCATCTCTTGTTGCGAGGCCGAAATCGCCAAGTCAAGTTCAAAAATAGTCGAGAAGTTCTCAAATTGAGCATTTTGTTGAGTAAGGTTGTGGATTGTGTTCGAATGTGTTGTTATGCAATCAATCCTATTGGTGATGGATTGGTTGAAGTAGGTAGCTTGTTGAAGTTGGCGCGTAGGATTCCCTATTGCTTCGTTATCTCGAGGCTCCATCTGTGAGAGAGAGGCTGAGGAGTCATCTTGTGCATTAGAACTCGCTGGCGTGTGAGTAAGGTAGTCTACTAGTGTTGGAATGTAGGTGCATACAGTAGCTTTGTGTGTAAGTTTTTGACAGGTTATGCAGAAGTTAGTCACTGCCTCATATTGAAAACTCACTTGCACCCTTTCACCATTCTGCAGACAAAGGGGTTTGAAAACTTGAGCCGATCAAATACTTTGATATTAATTCTAGCTCTTATCATCCCAACTCGAGTTAAAGAGTTGTGTTGAACATCTACTTCAAGAACATCACCAAGGGATCTAGCAATCAGACGTGTAGTCATCGGGCTGGCGTAGTGGAGAGGCAAGTCATGAATTTGAACCCATATGGGGACGATGGAGAGGAAACCCAATGGTGCACGTAGTTCCCATCTTTGAAGGATAACAAGCCATCCATTGTAAGCGATTGGTTGCCGGCGTAACACAGAGATCAAATCTGTTTCAGAAGAGAAGAGGAACTGCAAGTAGTCGTGAGCTATGATTCTCCCAGTGACACTCGTCTCCATTCTCCATTGACGTGGAAGTTGAGATGCCATATCCAAAATGTTTTGCATTCTTGGATTAATTGGTCTAGCCATCAAACTGCATCTTCTCATCTCCAATGCATTACAATAAGAATAATTTGGCAAGTAGATTTCCTCATCACTCTTTCCCATGTAGAACTGTGAGGTAGCAAGCCAAAAGTTTTCTTCCATTTGCAGAGAGAAAGTACAAGAAGAAAAAGTTAGATCTGTTCAAAAAGTTGCGATGAAAGCTCCCAACATATATCCGGGTGTTGCAGAAACATAATCAATCGCAAGTTGCCACATGTCAATTAAGAAGAAGATTCTTAGTTGTACAGGAATTAAGGATGTGCATGAGCAGAAGGTGTGCAAAGCGCCGTCTTCCTTCTAAGCCAATCTTTGGGGGAAGATTATGCGCTATCACCAGTGATTGGTGAGTTACACAACATCGAGCACGTGTAGAAGGCTGATAGAGCATGCGGTTAATTGGTCAAGGCTCAAACCATCATTATCTCTAAGGTTAGTGTCTACCAAGGAAGCTCAGTAGTTTAGTGTAGAAGCCCTAATGATGCGGGAATGGGAAGTGTGTAAGAGGATACAAGAAGGTGGGTTTAATGTGTTTTTTGTTGGGCTAATTGTAGACCGAAGACATTAATGAGCTGGTTAAGGCCCATCAATGTTGGAATGATTTGGCTAATTATTGCTTGAATTTGATTGTGAGACCCAAAAAACTAGTACTAGATGAGAAAATAGGGAGGGGATAGGGAAACAAAAGTGAGGAGATAGGAGTTCGCTGGAGTAAGAAGCTTAAATGGGGTAACAAGTTAATGGTTAGCAGGAAAGAAATTTATGACAATAAAAGAAGATATGATAACTGAAAATGATGAAAAGTAAATAAGGCAGCTAAATACTTAAGTGGCAAGAATAAGAGAGATGAGACAAGGTCCTGATAAGGTATAAATGTAAAGCTTGAAACTAGGACAATTATTGGGAAGGAGTTAGTGCACTCGGGTGAGAAAACAGCCAAAGGTAGAATAATAAAAGTGAAAGAGAGGGAATCTGTAATGAGTAAAGAAATTAGGGCTGAAATTATTGTTGATAGTTAGAAAACTGAGCTTATTTGGAAGAGGTTTTAGGTTTAAGAAAGTAGCCAATGAGGTAAATCTCTGCTGATATAATCTGAAAATGTACCTTCCAACATCACACTTCAAGCAATTCTGAGCGAAAATGATTGTTTCTGTAGTGATTCAGATTTGAAAGAGACGTTTATCAGTTGATCTTGAATATTTTTGATGAGGTGTAGGACGTGTTTGTAACAGGGCCATAAATTCGGTGTGGAGATGACTTGTAGGAGGTTAGGGTTTGTTAAAATGATGGTGGCCGATGAGATGTGTAGGTCCTTGATGTTTGAAGTGTCCATAGTAAGCCATTGAGTTCTAGATCAAGTTTAGACCGGGTGACGTGTAGGGTATGTCTCGCATGTATAAAATTGTTATCCTCTAGGTTTTTGATTATCCAGGCTCCTCCATGAAGATTTAAGTTTTTATTCCACTGTGTACTCCACCAGATTAGGTATCGGGTATTGTAGATGTTGTTATTCAGGAGTTTTATGGGGTAGCGTGTGGAGAACAAACTTGTTTGGCCTGCTCTTGTTGCAATTTGTGCCATATATTAGCCTCCACTTAACAATCTTGGGATATAAGTAAAATATCACGTCTTGTTTCTTGAATGATGGTGGTATTTCGGTTTTTCCAAATGGCCCAGAGAATCCAGGGAAAAGCTTTTCTTATATCCTCCGGTACCTGGTGATTCTTACTGATCTTGAGAAGATGAGTGAAATTAAGATTTAGTGATGATTCATGGAAACCTTGAATCGGGGTAGGAACTTGGTCAGTCTCCAAATTTGTTTGGCTGAGTGACATAGAATAGCATGTGGTTAATAGTTTCCAGGTGTTCTTTACAAATCTTGCACGTGCCAGATGGAATTATTCTTCTAGTTACCAATTGTGAGTTGACCGCTAGTGCATTAGATAATGCTTTCCACATAAAGATCTTAATTTTACTCGGTGCATGGAGTTTCCATAGTGATTTTTGAGTGAGTTTGTCTGCGTTAGGAACGTCTCCGAGCAAGATGAACCATAAGCATCGAGGTTATTACATAACTAGTATCCATTTTTTACATTATATGTACCCGACCTTTTGAAACTCAATATCCATTCATCCTCAAAGTCATGTGACAGTTGAATTGTACAGATTTTTTGAATGTCAGATGGGTGGAAGGTTGTGTGTAATAACTCGATATTTCAGCCATGGGGTTGTAGTAGGTCTGCCACTTCGAGACTAACATTATATATTGACTCTCTGCTAAGAGGAGTTCTCAGTTTCCCGTCCATTATCCATTTATCTATCCAGACAAGGTGTTGGCTCCATTTCCAATTTGTTTGATGATACCTTGCATTAGGAGCCATTTGCCTTGAAGAATACTTCTCCATCCATATAAGGGCTTAGTTCCCAAGTTACTATCTAAAAAGGAAGTCTCATTGTAATATATGGACTTGTAAGTTCTTGGAAATAAGGAAATTGGATAACGAAGTAATCGCCATGCTTGTTTGGCTAGTAATGCCTTGTTAAATTTTTCCAGGTCCCCGAAGCCTAGCCCACCCTGATCTTTTGGCCTGCATAGTTGATTCCAATCTACCCACATAATTTTCTTTCTCTGATTCATTATTCCACTAGAAATTCCTCATTAAACTTGTTAGTTTCTTGCATTGAGTTTTGGTCAGTTTGAAGCATGACATTATGTAGACAGGTAGCACCATAGCAACCGTTTTGAGCATGATTTCCTTCCTTCCACTAGATAAGGTTTTGTTGAACCAATTTTTAGTTCTTTTTCTAAGTCCTTCTGTTAAGAATTGTAGAGTTTTGTCTTTTGCGCCTTTAAAAGAGTCCGAGAGACCAAATATTTACTTATTCCATGTGTAGAGTAGATGTTAATTTTCTTGATTTGGGTTGTGATGTCTTCTCGTATAGGGCCAAATGTGATAGCCGATTTTTGAAATTAATGGACTGGCTAGAGGCTGCAAAGTACTCTAATAAGGATTCTTTTAACACCTGTGCTTCTTCCATTGTAGCTTTGTAAATGAATAAGCTATCATTAGCATATAGAAGGTGGTTGATCCTTGGTCCCATGGGGTGGAATCGGATACCCGAGAGGCTACCTTGAGCCTCAAGTGAATCTAATTTAGTAGTGAGGGCTTATGTGCAGAGAATATATATATGTAAGGAGAGATTGGGTCTCCTTGTCTGATTCCTCTCCGTGTTGAATCAATCCATGGGCCTGCCCATTGATCAGTACTGAGTATGAGACGTTGGAAATGCAGTACATGCTCATCTGTATTCATTTTTTGTGAAACCCTAGTTTTGACAGGACTGTCTGGATAAAGTCCCATTTTAACCGGTCGTATGCTTTCAAGATGTCCATTTTCACCATCATTAGTTTAGAGAGGCCCTTGCTAACAGATGTTGTGTGATGTATTATTTCATGCACTATCATTATGTTATAATTGATCAGCTTTCCTAGGGTAAAAGCTCCTTGCGTTTCTGAGATAATATCCTGTAAAATTGGTTGAAGTCTTCGTGTGATGATTTTAGATACAATTTTGTACAAAATGGAACAGGAGCTGATGGGTCTGAAGTTTTGCATCCGCTTGGGTGAGTCTATTTTTGGTATTAGGCTTATGTGCGTGTAGTTCTAATCCGCCGAAAAGGTTCCATTTTCAAAAGCCTTATAGATCTCAGGGACAATATCAGGAGATATGAGATGCCAATATTGCTGGAAAAGTCTTCTCGTCATACCATCTGGTCTTGGCGCGCTGCCGGGTTTGATGCTAAAAACTGCCTCAATAATCTCTTGTGATGTCACAGGAGCCATGAGGGTGTCATTCATGGCCGCCGTTACTCTAGGATGGATATGCTGAGTAAGATTGCTAGTGTTGCTTGGGTTTGACAATTGGTACAGATTCTGAAAGTATTCGGCTGCAATAGTTCTTTTTGATCCTTCTAGGTATTGCATGTTCCCGGACCAGTCTAGCAGACCATGTATGCTATTCTAAGAGCTCTGTTGATTTACTTTGTTATGGAAGAAACTTGTGTTAGCATCACCTTTTTGGAGCCATTTTTCTCTAGATTTTGGTTTCCATAATATTTCTTCATTGCGGACTTGTTGGGTGAGCTTGAATTTAATTCTTGCCATTTCCTCAAAGTCAGGACATGTCTTGGTGATTTCCAGTTGAAGCTTGCCACGGAGGGTGTCCATTAGACTAGCAGAGTTAAGCTGTTTAGTCTTCTTCCAGCTTAGGATTCGTTTTTTGCATATTCGAATGCGCTCCGAAATGGAAGGGTTATGACCTATTGAGGGCGATTTCCAGCATCTAAACATGAGGTCAGAAAATTTTTTCTGTTGAATCCATCTTTTATCAAAGAAGAATCTTTTGACAAGTATATAATTACCAGCAGCAAAGGTAGTGAAAATGGGTTTGTGGTCCGAGCCCATAATCTCCATATACCTGGTGTGTGTCTTTGGGAATAACGTCCATAATTTCTCATTACCAAAAGATTTTTCTAGTCGGAGTTGAACCCAACAATTATTCCTTAGTCTCATTCAGGAGAAAGTCGGTCGAGTACTTGCAAATTCTTGCATATTATATTCTAATAATAGATTTTTAAAATTCATCATTTGTCGGTTCAGATGGGGAGGCCCCCCTTTGGTTTTCTTGGTTGCTTTGGATTTCATTGAAATCACCAATGAGTACCCAAGGCGCACTCTGATTTTTATTAATATTTCTGATGTGGTTCATGACCTGAAGTTTTAAGTGTTGAACCGGGTGACCATAAATAAAGGAGACAAAAATTCTATGCATTCCAATACGAAAGTTTGTATCTATGATATTGGTGTTACCTTGTAAAACCACTAGGTCCTCTTTCATCTTCCAAAAGATAGCTAGGCATCCACTAAGACCAATAGGATCAATTATATAAGAATTTTGGTATCCGAGCGAGTTCTGAATTTGAAGTATATAGTTTTTAGTATTTTTTATTTCCATGAGAAATAAGTAGTCTGGAAATAAGTTCTTTCTTATTTTCTTGAGACATCAAACTGTCAAGGTATTTCTCAGTCCTTGACAGGTCCAACTTAGGATACTCATTGGTCCTTTGATGGCTTAAGGATAGCCACCTAACCTTCAGCAGATTTGTCAGCTATAGCCTCTTGTACTACATCGTCTTCTTGTATTTTCCATTTTTTCTTGTTACTTGCTTCACAAGTAAGTCCCTCAATGATGAGTGGTGTAGGACCAGAATGCTTGAGCTCACTATCTTGAGAAATGAGGGGAGGATTCTGTCGTTTAGTCTTGTATGTATGTTTTGAAACAGGTCTCCTGAATAATGTTGCTATCTCCTTAGAGTCTGCATTTGGTACCTCCTGCTGTTGGTCCCGTAATGTAGGAATCACTTTAGGTTTTTGATTGTCATGTCGGAGCCAGTATGGAGACATTGTATTTAGACTGTGTGTGAGCTTGGAGGTATGTTCATTTTTTGCCATGTGTTGTGGTGGTTAAGTGTTAGTATTCATTATTATGGATGTAAAGTGTGAATTTTAGTACCAAAATCCTTAGCTGGCTTGTTCCCCACTACCAAGGAGGGGTTTATAAGTGCATCTGTGGAAATAAGAGCCTTAGAGGATAAAGCATCCCGAGTGATCAGGGTTACATCATAATCCTGATTCTTCAGTTTGAGATATCTGATATTGATGCTTTCCTGGTTCGTTTTACCCATATCATCATCATGATTTAAATCAGGGTCCCCTTTGGAAGAGGTTTGTCCAAGATCCGTGGATTTGTGACTTGATTGTTCCTTTGTAAGATCTTGGCGATGTTGGCGGTGAGGGTGTACCTAACCAAGGACAATGCGCTTTATCATGTGTTAGACGAAATTAATGATAGCATGACTTTTTATCTCTTTCATAGTCAAACCGGATGGTGATAGTTTTGCCATCAGGAAACCTAAAAGTGCGGTGTGGTTTCAAGGGGCTCTCTAGGTCATACATCACCTTTACTCTGACGTATTCATGTAACTTGGTCCGATTATCATCATGATCAATCTCAATCACATCTCCAATACTAGACCTCACCGCATTGAAGAGATCAAAAGTGTGGTGCTGAAATGGAATGTTAAACATGCAAACCCAAATAGCGGGAAGGCTTCTCTTAGCGGGAAGGCTTCTTGATCCATTGCATGCAACGGCTGATCAGATATTGTTGTAGATCGGTGATCCCAAAATGAATTTGTTAATGAAGAATACTCTTGCAAGTCGATTCTGTTCAGATTTGGCTCATGCATGCTAAATAACTTGTGAGATGCATGTAATTAGGACTATCGGTATAACTTGAGAGATCAGGGAGTGAAATCGGAGTAGATGGAAAGTAGAGAATAAGAGCACGAGGTAGAAGCAGGATTGTAGGATTTTACAAAAGGATTCAGACGAGGGGGATGGTGTCGGAGCTGATCGTAAACAATAAACTAAAGATTTTCTGTTTAATGAAAGGAAAGGAGGATAACCAGCAATAATCAATTAAGATTCTGGTGAATATACTTCTCACTCTATTGGAGAGAGAGAAGAGTTGGTTACTGTGGTAGAGATTCTAATACTTACAAAAATTATAATTTAATAAAAAAAGTTGAATATTTTAGTATTTTTGTTCTTTTAATTCAATTGATTTACAAACTATAATTTTGAATATTTAAAAGACATTTATTAGAAGCAAAATAGCTTGGACAAAAATCAAAAATACTCTTATTTAAAAAGATAAAAATCAATCTACTCCTTTGTAAAATCACAAACACTCTTCTTATACTCTTCCTTGTTTATAAATAAAATTGGGTCCCACTTTTTTACCTTTACGGTATGTACGGTTTGGAGGAAGATCTTTCATATCTTTCGAGATCCACCCTACAATATAATTGAATTTGAAAAAAAAATTGATTTGAAATTAATAACCAAACCAAAATCAAATGATTTTAAATATATTATAATATTAGGTCTCACGTGATATATTATTTTTATCAATGGCAACATATATTAATAATAATCTAAGGAAAATACATCAAAGATCATAACATTATAATACCAGTGAAAACTGAACCATCCTAAACCAGTTTTAAGGTTCGAATTCTTCTAGGAAGCATCCACAAAACATTTGATACTAGTGAAGCTTGGGCCAATGGGACCTTTTGAATAACAGTATAAGCTATGAGAGGAGTCATGACTTCCTTAAGTTCAGAACGACCCATAGACCATTCTTCAAAATCTGTCTTTGCAGATTGAATGATGCATTGTGGGTCAGTATCAATACTTGAGAAGTTGTGATTATTTCTTGCTTTCCAAATATTCCAGATAATCCATGGAAAATACTTACATTCATCTTTATCTGGTATTCGCCAGAAAAGATAGTCTAAGTTATACCAAATTGAACATCTAGAAAAACATCAATTGCAGAAGGGATACTAGATAGTACCCACATTTGTACAGCAGGTGGGCATACAAACAGAACATGATTAATGGTTTCTTTATCTGTCCCACATCGTGAACAACGATTATCACAGTTAATGCCCCTTTGACTCAAATTTTGTTTGACAGCAGTTCAACCCGTAAGAGCTTGCCAAAGAAAATATTGAATCTTATTAGGACAAATAATTTTCCAAATTTTATTAAGCAAAGCTTGGAAGTTTGGTCCACATTGACCAATCTGAAGTAAAGAGGAAAATTCTGCTATTTGATATCTTGACTTAACAGAATAACGTCCGGTATTATTAAATTGTCAACCCCAGTAATCAGGGCATTGTCTTCTGGGAATGAGAATTCCCAGAATCAACTGGACATCTATAGGATCAAAATATTATCGCACTAAAATTTCCTTCCATGATTTGGTGCCATGATCAATAAATTGATCTACAGTAAGATCAGGAAACAAGGTAAATGACGTATTAGTTGCCGGATAGGGATGACAATCTGGAATTCATGGATCATGCCAAATCTTGAATGATTTCCCATCACCAACTTTCCGAATTATGCCTTTGGAAATTAGTGATCGGGCCAAAAATATACTTCGCCATCCATATGAAGGATTTGCCTTTAATGTTGCCTTTAAAGGGCATTGATCCTTAAAGTATCTTCTTTTCATAACCTTTGCAAATAATGAATTTGGGACATCAATTAATCGCCAAAGTTGTTTGGCTAATAGTACTGTATTAAATTCTTCCAAAGCTCGAAAGCCGAGTCTACCTTCGGATTTAGGTTTATACAATTTTTTCCATTTCTTTCAATGTATACCTTTGGAAGTTTCTGAGTTAGTCCACCAAAAGTTTGCTATGGCTGAATTAAATTTCAGGATAATAGCTTTTGGTAGACGATAACAAGACATCACATATGTGGGTAAGGCCATAATTACAAATTTAATCAAAACCTCCTTGCCTGCTTTTGATAGGAATTTGGAAGACCAACTATTTATCCGTTCTTGAAGTTACTCGCGCACAAAAGCAAAAAATTTCGTCTTAGCACCCCCAAGATTCTTCGAAAGTCCTAGATAAGAGCCCATTCCCCCCCCCCACGTTAGTAATACCGAGGGATTGATGTAACTCCATATTATGTGTTTGTGGTACCGCATGACCAAATTGTATTGATGATTTATCAATGTTAATTTGTTGACCCGAAACTAGTTCATATTCCTTAAGTATATGTAAGACTTGTGATGTTTGTTCTTTAGTTGCTTTACAGAAAAACAAACTATCATCACCAAAAAGGAGATGAGAAACCATCAGACTTATTTGTGCAATAGAAATGCCTGCTAGGAGTCCTTGGTGTTCTGCATGTTTAAGTTTGGATATCAGTATTTCCGTACAAAGGATGAATATTTGGTGACAGAGGATCTCCCTGTCTTAATCCTCTGTGAGGTTTAATTTGACCTCCAGGGACCCCATTTATCAATACAGAATATTCAACACTTGTGATACAATGCATAATACATTTGATCCAAGAATCAGAAAAACCTAGTTTATGGAAAAGAAGTTCAACAAAATTCCATTCCACTATATCATAGGCTTTACTCATATCTGTCTTGATAGCCATAAATTTGCCTTTAACAACATTATTAGTTCTAAGTGCATGAAACATCTCCTGAGCAATCAGAATATTATCTGATATCAATCTGCTCGCAACAAAAGTCGATTGTGTTTCATAAACAAGTTTAGGTGAGACCTTCTTGAGTCTCAAACACAGAACTTTTGAAATTATTTTATATGCAACATTACATAAACTAATGGGTCTAAATTCCGCCATTTTTCGTTGGTCTGAAGATCTTCGGAATTAGACAAATATTAGTTTTATTTGACTCACAATCAAAATACCCCCGACTAAAGAAATTATTTACTAATGATACAAGATCGTCCTTGACAATATCCCAAGAATTCTGGAAAAAAGTGCCGTCATCCCATCAGGTCCTAGTATTTTCCGAGGATCCATCATAAAAAGAGCATTGCGGATCTCTTCAATGTTAGCACTTCTCATCAGGAACTGATTATCTAAATATGTAATTTTGGATTCCAATTCCTTCATGAGTTGATTGGTATTTCCATCACTAGTAAAAAGAGAAGAGAAATATTGTGAAGCTTCAAATAGTATATCTTCCTCACTTGTTACCTAATTGCCCTCACTTGTCTGAAGATCTATTATTCGATTGCGTGCTCTTCACTGTTTAGTTTGAGCATAAAAAAATTTAGTGCCCTCTTGAAGCCATTTATTCCTACTTTCTTGTTTCCAATATATCTCCTCTTCAACATAAGCATGTTTGGGATTCAAATTAGCGTTCAGAATTTCTTTCGTGTTGGGGGAGCTACAATTCTTTAAATCTTCTACAACTTGTTTTAAGTTACTAATTTTCTGTCGGCCAGACTCAACAAATTTACTTCTCTAATGTGATATTTCACGTCGACATTTCCTAATTTTGTCTACAATTGTAGCTCTTCGATGACATGGAACACTTGTCCAACTTCTTCCAATAATATCCTTAAACCCTGGTTTACCAACCCAGCGTTTTTCGAAAATAAATTGACGATGGGATTTAAATATTTGTTCACTAAACCGCCCCAGAATGGGTTTGTGGTCTGAACCTATCATATCTAAATACTCAATTTTAGATCTCGGAAATAAGTCATGCCAATCCTCGTTTCCAAAGGATTTATCTAGCATACAATGCACTATTCCGTTATTCTAACACCCCGACACGACGAAGGATTACCAAGTTTTGGAAAGTCAATAAATCCACAATCTTGAATCATCTGATTGAAATTCATGAAAGAATTAGCCTGTCTTTATAAACCTCCTTGCTTTTCATGATTACCAGATAATTCGATAAAATCACCAATGATTAACCAAGGAGAAATTCTTTGAATTTCCATTATAGTTAATCTTTCCCAAACATAATCACATCTATTTTGGATAGGCTCTCCATAAAAGAATGAAAAAAACAAGGCTAGACCACTACTTAATCCTATGGGTTCAACCGTTGTTAAAAAGTTATAACCCAAGTGAATCTGTATTTTTTCCATAAAAAGATAATTTTTCTTAGTTTCAGATAAGTAAAAAAAATCTGGTTTAAACTGTTTCTAAATATCTCTCAAATTATTAATTGAAAGCTTAGAGCCAATGCCCTGAAAATTCCACATTATAATATTGTTTTTAAATTAAAAAGTAAATATATTTAAAATGAGAAAAATTTTACACTTTAAATTTAAACCAAATGGTTCAATTATTCAATTATGATTAAGTTGAAACTTATGTTGAAATTAACATTTATATTTTTTTGTTGGTCAGATCTACTAGAGAAGTTCACTATTCAATAAGACAACCAATTTAGACAATACCGTATAATTTAATGTTCAATTTATTTGGTTTAGACATATTTTTTGGTATTCTTTGGTTCGATCAAATTTCATCAGTATTTTTTGGTTCTGTACTATAATTGGTTGGTTCACAATAATTTCAAGCATTACATATACATTTCTTTCAATTTGATTCATATATGCATAAGATATTGATTAATATTGTTGTTGGTTCACATAAGATATTGATATAATTGGGTGATTTGATATTATAGCAACCATAATCACATTTTAACTTGATTAATGTTGTAATATGAGATTATTTGCTATAATACAACATTGTAAATCATATTATGTTTTAGAACTTCTAATGAATTGTGGATCTACCACACTTGTAGTAACATATCATGATATTTGGGTTGAGTTTGTTACTTGTACTACCATTGAAAATCAAATATGTATATAATTCTATTAAATAAGTAATGAGTATTCATAATTGTTTTATATGCACTACAATACCATAACTCGTTTGGTTCAACTAATTATGCTAATAAATGTTAAGGTTAATTAAAAATTTGCCAAAAATAATTAAAGTATAATTATGTGTATTTATGCCTAACTATATAACCAGTACAAATATGTCACAAAAATTCAAAATTTTGGAATCAAATTCACCAAAAATATTGAATTTTCCCTCTAAATCAAATTTTTGAATCCATTAAAAATTAATTATGTTGTAGAAAAACAAATTAATTGTTCAAAATGAACTAAAAATTTTGAAGTGATCTTCGGGGTTTATATATATTATTTGGTAGCTATACTAATCATGACACGTTTGGCTTAATGGTTAAGATGTTTTGATTGACTTTGAGGTACAAGGTTCGAACTATGTAGTGCTAAAATCTAATTTTTTATTTTAAATCTTTAATGAAGGATAAAAAAATTGTAATCTTCTCTTCATCTTCTTCCAAAGGAATTCTGATGCAACCCTCTACTTGTAACCCTAATAATGGCGGCGGTTGTCTATATATATTTGTTTTTCACCATTTTTCATAGAATTATGCACATTTATCATACAAAAACTTAAATATATGATAAGATAACATCGAACATTGAGATTCTCCAATAAACTTGATTTACTCGATTATATTCCCCTTTTACAGTCAAAAATGAATCTAAGAGAAGAAATAAAAATATTCTGAATTAATTAGGGTAAAAGATAGATCTGATAAAATCATACATTTCTAAATTTAATCGGTGACAAAAAAGTATTTTGGTTCACTTTTGGTTAGTAAAATGGAACTGAACTTTGAATTGGTAATAGGTTTATGCCCAAAAACCCAATTGGTTCATGATTTTATTAAATAACTGAATTATTTAATTAGATTTAAAATGGGAGGAGTAGTTGTACTCAATTTTCACCAAAGGAGAGTCTTTTAGCAATTGATCCAAACAACTTACATGCACATTATACTTTCCAGTGTAATTGGGGGCTAGCAATCTCACAGAGTTTTCTTACTTTCTTAGCATCATTAAGATGGTCCAGACAAGCTCCTGGAACCTCGGTGTCTAAATCCAGGAAGACCCATCCTATATGCTCATCAGTTTCTTTGGTTTTTCCCCAAATGGGTTATACAGAATCATGAAAACCAAACAATTCAATCAATACGGTCAAGAAATGGTTTGGTATTCATGAATTAAAACAGTGTAAAGGGTTGAGTCTACGCACCGAGAAGCTTATTCCATCATATAGTCCTTTGATGGTATCTACCAGAATCATCTGGAAACTGAGGATTGGAATCTCTTGAAACGAAGTTACGGAATGTTGATGCAGTTCTTTGAAATTCCTATGAATTTGATGTCTCTTCAACTGATGACAAATTGAAAAACACAACTAAATTGCAGTTTAAGAAAACAAGGTCATGGATAAAATTAGAGCATCATAGTATGGAGCCAAACAGAGTAAAGTTTATAACTTTAAACTAAGCTCAAAAACAGTTTTTTTATGCGATACAAATTAGGAAATTGCACTGTTCGATATATCATCTAGCCAACAAACAGATCAAACACAAACCCAGAAAATCTGTAAGAGCCTAATATCCATACCTGAAGTACTGAAGTTAGAAGCGAGAGAAGGCGCGTGGTTTCCCTCTGGGCGCGTGTAGGTGATTCTCTTCCGATACTTTGTCATTGTTTTTCCTTTTCTTTCTCTCTCTTTGTCGTGCTCCGTCGATCCTCTTCCTCCGTGCACCGTGTGTTTTTCTTGCTGTATTCTTGGTGGGATTCTGGGGGTTCTTTTGTTCTTATCGATGTTGTTGTCCCGTAATGGATTCTCTGGCGAATCCATCTTCTACTTCTACTCAGTCTCAAATCCCGGCTCCGGTGCTCTCTCTGAGTTCAATTTCTGATCCTAATGCTGTCAAGAACCCTAATTCGGTTCTGCTGTTGGTAAAATCTTCTATTCCTCCTTCTGCTTCTAACAAGGCTTGGGCACCTGTTGGTAACTCTGTGAATACAATTTCTGCTTACGAACTGGGTCTTAATCTTGTTGATGATGTTGTTGTTTCTTCATCCATCCCGTCGGAGGTTCTTACGGACTCATCCCCTTTGTGGAGTTCTTTCATTCTTGGACAGTTTATTGGAAATGTACCACATATTGGTACGATTCATGCTACGGTGAACAGAATATGGCAAAATCAGAAGAAAACTCTTAAGCTTGATGTGCATTTTCTTAATTCTAACTCTGTTCTCTTTCGTATTGAAGATGAACATACTCGAGGATGAATTCTTTGTCACAGGTTTTGGCATGTTGGTGATGCTCCCTTAGTGGTTAAAGAATGGTCCCCAGAGTCTGCTTCTTCTGATCATGATCTTTCTTATATCCCTCTATGGGTTGATTTTGCTAATGTTCCTGGTTTTCTCTTCTCTTACAAAGGTTTGGGATTTCTTGCTAGTCACATTGGAGAGCCAATCAAGTTGCACCCGAATACTGAAAAATGTCTATGTTTTGATGTAGCACGAGTTTTAATTGATTTGAATTTGACTAAACATCTACCTTTTTGCATAGCTTTGTCATCAAATAAATTTGAAAATTCTCGTATTCCTGTCACTTACCCGTGGCTTCCCAAGAAGTGTACAGGATGTAGTAAATGGGGTCATGCTCTGCAAGCTTGTAAAGTCTCCAGCTCCTCTGAACAGCCACATTTGCAGCAGCCAGTCAAGGGTCAATATGATCCAATTGCAGTCGCTAAATCAGTTCAGTCTTTGCCCATTGCTCTTAATGATGATCTTAATGAGAAACAACTTGTTTCTAATGTTGCTGATGTGAATATTTCTTCAACTGACCCAGTTCACTCTCCTGCATCAGCAGATGAGACTATTGCACTTTTAGCTTCTTTGTCTACTTCTATAGTCAGAGACTCTACTGTTATAAATGAGATTATAACATTGCCTCCTCCTGTTTCAGATGATCAGAATGGTGGAATTGTATCGGGTGCTCCGGATTTTGTTCTGAAAACTTGTGATATTCCTCACAAAGACCCTTTAATCATATCCCCATATCGGTTTCAGATCCTAGCTAATGACAAAGAAGAGGGTGAGATTTTGGAATCTGAACCCACTTTGCTTTCTATATGCAAATCTTTGGGTGTAAAATCTAAGGGCCTCAAGCTGGACTCATCTAAGGCAAAGGAAGTGCTTAGTAAACGCCCTGCTCGTAAAGCTTCTTCTCGTAAGCTCTGATGTCAATATTCTCGTGGAATAGGCGTGGGTTTAATTTGCCACGCAAGCAAACTGTTATCAAAAATTGGATTAAGGATAAGAAGCCTCTTATAGGATGTATTCTTGAAAATCGTATTTAGGAAACTTCTAGTCAGTCAGTCATGAATTCATGCTTTCCATGTTGGGATATCATCTCCAATTATGACTTCCATCGCCTTGGATGTATTTCGTTTTGCTCAACCTCTGAAGTCTCTGTCTCTGTTATAGCAAAAAGTGCTCAGCAGATTTCTTGCTGAGTAACGGTTATAAGCTCTGGAATGACTTTCATCTGTTCTTATGTATATGCTACCAACTTTGAGGTTGATAGACGTTCTCTTTGGGAGGAACTCTCAGTTATTCACTGTCAGGTTAACCATTTGCAGCTTCCTTGGATTCTCCTCAGCGATTTTAATGAAGTTCTCTCCTCTTCTGAACACTCCCGAGCTTCTGATTATCTTTTCAATCAAACAGGCATGAGGAATTTTCAGAACATGGTATTCCGTTGTGATCTTAGATATTTGGCTTACTCTGGCCCTGTCTTTACAAGGTGGAATAAGAGATCAGCGGATCCTATTGGAAAGAAGCTTGACAGGGTTCTAGATAACTCTCTCTGGCTCTCTCATTATCCTCATTCATTTGCGGATTTTCAAATTGTTGGTACCTCTGATCACACAAGATGTGTTGTGACACTTTCTTCACATTCTCAAGTTAGTAGAAAGCCTTTCCGTTTTTTAACTTCTTGGTGGATCATCCTCAGTTCCTTTCAGGAGTTAAAAATGTATGGGATTCCTCTCTTCCTTTGTACCATTCTCGTTCAGCCTTGCACATATTTCACCGCAAACTTAAGCTCTTAAAGCCAGTCCTGCATGAGTTGAACAAAATCTATTATGGTGATCTTCCCCAACGTACCAAGATAGCTTTTGATGCTCTCTGTGTGGCTCAGAACCAGGCTCTTGCCTCTCCTACTTCTTCTAATCTTCAAGCGGCTGATGCAGCCTCTTTACGCTGGCACCATCTTGCTAAGATTGAAGAAGACTTCTATAGACAAAAATCACAGATTAACTGGCTTTGCTCTGGGGACAATAATTATGCTTTTTTCATCGTATCTCACAAGTGAGAGCTGCAAAAAATGCTATTCACAATCTTACCGATGAATATAGAAATGTGCTTACAGACTTATCGGATATCCAAGCTGAAGCAGTTAGCTATTTTCAAAGATTTTTGCAACAGGCTCCTGTAACCTCTTCTTCTTCTTCTTCAGATGTTGATCTAGTAGGATTAATTGATTTCAGATGTTCAGAAGAGGTCACTGCAAGATTGAGTGCACCAATATCTCCTGAAGAAATTACTCATGCTGCTTTTTCTCTACCTTCCAACAAGGCTCATGGCCAGATGGCTATACTATGGAAATTTTTAAAGGAGCATGGCCAGTAATTGGTACAAACTTCATTACTGCTGTCTAATCATTCTTTATCTACAGCTTTTTGCCGACTGGGATTAATGCTATGCATCTGCCAGAGATTTTTGTGCAATGGATCTATGTTTGCATATGATAACATGGTTTTTTTTTCGGTCTAAGCTATCAAATCATTAAGCATAGTGGAAAGTAGAGTGGATTGTCAAACCAATACTCAGAGGTACTTGCAAACAGCCTATCTAGTACTAAGATCTAGTCCAAGCAACCTAACATTCTGTCACAAAGTTAAGCCAATATTCATGTGAGCTCTTAAACTAGCTAATAGGAAAAATTACACTAAAGGACAAAATAAAAACAGAGTAAATAGATTCAAAACAGGGAAATGATCATAAAACAGAGTGCAAACTAACAA
>OVBA01000802.1:0-55370 GCA_900406435.1 Lepidium aucheri
GTCTTAAATAGATGTTGTTTATTAGTTTTCCTATTAGGATTAGGAGGATTGGTTTTAATAAATATCGATTAGGATAAGGATATAATTATCATAATCTCGTAGGATTTATAATTAATTGAATAATAATGTTAATCTAGATAATAATAATTAATTAATTAGTTATAGAATCTTATCTGAATATAATTGTGTAACAAATATTATGTGATAATATTTCCTAGTAACAATACAACTTAGTCCAAAACAGACAATATAACACAGTATTTAAGTTAATGTTATGTTTTTATTGTATAAGAGATAAACCAACAAAAAAACTGAACCATACTCGATTAAACGAGTGAATGGTTTTTAATATTTATAAGGTATCTTATAAAAGTTAATAAACCAACTTAAAACTGAACCATACTCGATCAAACAAATGAATTTATTTCTAAGTTTATATGGCTTTATTAACATTTATAAGGTATCTCATAAAACTTAATAAACCAACTAAAAACTGAATTCTACTCGATTAAAACGAGTAAATTATATTTTTTGAATTTATATGGTTTTTTAAAGATTTATAAGGTATATCATAAAACTTAATAAACCAACAAAAAACTGAACCATACTCGATCAAACAAGTGAATTATTTTTTAATTGTGAATGGTTTTATTAAGATTTAGAAGAGATCTTATAAAACTTAATAAACCAACTAAAAACTGAACCATACTCGATCAAACGAATAAATTTATTTTTAAATTTATATGGATTTATTAAGATTTATAAGGTATCTCATAAAACTTAATAAATCAACTAAAAATGAATTCTACTAAATTAAAACTAGTAAATTATATCTTTGTATTTATATGGTTTGTTAAGATTTATAAGATATATCATAAAACTTAATAAACCAACTAAAAACTGAACCATACTCGATCAAACGAGTGAATTTATTTTTTGAATTTATATGGTTTTATTAAGATTTATAAGGTATCTCATAAAACTTAATAAACCAATTAAAAACTAAGTCATACTCGATCAAACGAGTGAATTATATTTTCAATTTTATATGGTTTTACTAAAACATATAAGGTATCTCATAAAACTGAATAAACTAACTAAAAACTGAACCATACTCGATCAAAACGAATATTTGTAAGAAAGGGGTAGGGTTTAGTTGTAATAAATAAGTTGACTAGTTATTTATTAAGGTTTATAAGATACTTTATAAAACTAAATAAAACCAGTTGATATGTTAATTTCTCTATTTTGGACACTTTCAAAACTACCCTTTGAGATATACCATTTTCAAAATCTATTTTGTTTATTAAGGTTTATAAGATACCTTATAAAATTGTATAAAACCAGACCAAACTACTTTAACAAAGAATCTTCTCAACATTCAGTGGTTTTATACGAAAACTATCTTTAGTTAAGTTTAATTCCCTTGGGTTCCCTCTGTTAAGAAGGAGCTAGGGTTTAGTTTTAATAAATAAACTAATTTGTTTCTTTATTAAGGTTTATAAGATAAGTTATAAAACTATATAAAACTAAATAAAATCGATTAATTTATTTATTAAGGTTTATAAGATACCTTATAAAATTGTATAAACCCAAATGAAAGTACTAAACACACACAAAATTCTCAACATCGAATGGTTTTATACAAAACCTATCTTTAGTTTATAAGAAATTAAGTTTCGACTTCCTTTTGGTTCCCTATGTTAAGAATGGGTATGATATAGTTTTAAGAAATGGGTCGACTAGTTTGTTTACTAAGTTTTGTCAATATAAAACTGTATAAAGTCAAATGAAAATACTCTAACAAAGAAATTTCTCAATATTTGGTGGTTTTATACGAAATCTATCTTTGGTTGATAAGGAATTAAGTTTGAATTTTCCTTCGATTCCCTCTAATAGGGGGTAAGGGTTAGTTTTAATAAATTGATAAACCAATTTGTTTATTCAGGTTTATAAGATACCTTCTAACTGTATAAAACCAAATGAAATTACTTAAATTTAAATTTTCATTGGGTTGCCTTTATTAAAAGGGGACAAGATTAGTTTTAATGTATAGACCAACTAGTTTGTTTATTACGGTTTATAAGATACCTTATCAAACCAAACGCAACTACGTAAACAAAGAGAGTTCTCAACGTTCAATTGTTTTATACAAAAACTATCTTTAGTTTAAAAAAATTAAGTTTGAATATTCCATTGGGTTTCCATTTTTAAGAGGAGGATAGGGTTAGTTTTAGTAAATCGGTTGAGTTGTTTATTTATTAAAGTTTGTAAGATATCTTATAAAACTGTATAAAACTAAACAAAAATATGTAAACAAAGAGAGTTCTCA
Source organism: Lepidium aucheri (assembly GCA_900406435.1). Taxonomy (NCBI): domain Eukaryota; kingdom Viridiplantae; phylum Streptophyta; class Magnoliopsida; order Brassicales; family Brassicaceae; genus Lepidium; species Lepidium aucheri. Next base: position 2,333 of record OVBA01000802.1, read on the forward strand.
ACAGTAAATGATTTTATACGAAAACTATCTTTAGTTTATGAAAAATTAAGTTTGAATTCCTTTGGGTTCCTGTTTTTAAGAGGAGGGTATGGTTTAGTTCTAATTAATCGGTCGACTAGTTTGTTTATTAAGCTTTATAAGATATCTTACAAAACTATATAACACCAAACGAAAATACATGAACAAAGAGAGTTCTCAACATTCACTGATTTTATACGAAAACTATCTTTAGTTTATGAAAAGTTAAATTTAAATTTCATTGGGTTCCCATTTTAAGAGGAGGTTAGGGTTTAGTTAAAATAAATAAGATGACTAGTTTGTTTATTAAGATTTATAAGATACCTTATAAAACTATATAAAACCAGTCGATATGTTAATTTCTCTATTTGGGACAATTTCAAATCTACCCTTTCAGATCTACCATTTTCAAAACCTAGTTTATTTATTAAGGTTTATTAGATACCTTATAAAACTATATAAAACCAAACAAAAATATATTTTGCTTATGAAAGAATAAGTTTGATTCACTTGGGTTCCCTTTATAATGAAGGGAGTAGGATTTTGTTTTGATAGTTAAGTCGACTTATTTTTTTAGTAAGGTTTATAAGATACCTTATAAATCTGTATAAAACAAAATGAAAATAGCTAAACAAATGAATTTCTCAACATTCAGTGGTTTTAAACAAAATATTATCTTTAACTTATGAAAAATTAAGTTTATTTCCTTTAGGTTCCATCTATTAAGTTTTAAGTGATAGTCAACATTCAGTGGTTTTATACAAAAGCTATCTTTAGTTTATGAAAAATTAATTTTAAATTTCTTTAGGTTCCCGTTTTTAAGAGGAGAATAAGGTTTAGTTTTAATAAATGGATCAAATAGTTTGTTTATTAAGGTTTATAAGATACCTTATAAAACTGTATAAAACCAAACAAAAATATGTAAACAAAAAAAGTTCTCAACACTCAGTGATTTTATATGAAAACTATCTTTAGTTTACGAAATATTAAGTCTGAATTCCATTGGGTTCCCTTTTTTTAGAGGATGGTAGGGTTTTGTTCCAATTAATTGGTTGACTAGTTTGTTTATTAAGGTTTATAAGATATCTTATAAAACTATATAAAACCAAACAAAAATACGTGAACAAAGAGACTTCTCAACATTCGGCAGTTTTATACGAAAACTATCTCTAGTTTATGAAAAATTAAGTTCAAATTTCATTCGGTTCCCCTTTTTAAGAGGAGGGTATTGTTTAGTTTTAATAAATCACTTGATTAGTTTGTTTAATAAGGTTTATAAGATATCTTATAAAACTATATAAAACCAGTCGACATGTTAATTTCTCTATTTGGGACAGTTTCAAAACTACCTCTTTAGATCTATCATTTTTGAAATCTAGTTTGTTTATTAAGGTTTATAATATACCTTAATAACTATATAAAACCAAACAAAAATATCTTTTGCTTATGAAAGAATAAGTTTGATTCATTTGAGTTCTCTTTATTAAGAAAAAGATAGGATTTTGTTTTAATAAATAGGTTGACTTATTTCTTTATTAAGGTTTATAAGATACCTTATAAATTTGTATAAAACGAAATGAAAAATAGTTAAACAAATGAATTTCTCAACATTTGGTGGATTTAAACAAAAATTATCTTTGACTTTTGAAACATAAGTTTAATTCCTATAGGTTCCCTCTATTAAGTTTTAAGAGATAAGTTGATATTCAGTGATTTTATACAAAAGCGATCTTTAGTTTATGAAAAATTAAATTTAAATTTCTTCATGTTCCCATTTTTAAGAGGAGTGTAGGGTTTAGTGATAATAAATGGATCAAATAGTTTGTTTATTAAGGTTTTTAAGATACCTTATAAAACGGTATAAAACCAAACAAAAATACGTAAACAAAAAAAGTTCTCAACACTCAGTAATTCTATACGAAAAATGTCTTTAGTTTGTGAAATATTAAGTTTAAATTCCATTGGGTTCCTTTTTTAAGAGGTGGTTAGTTCTAATTAATGGGTCGACTAATTTGTTTACTAAGGTTTATAAGATATCTTATAAAACTATAGAAAACCAAATGAAAATACGTGAACAAAGAGAGTTCTCAACATTCTGCAGTTTTATACGAAAATTATCTCTAGTTTATGAAAAGTTAAGTTTAAATTTCTTTCGGTTCCTTTCTCTAGGAGGAGGGTATTTTTTAGTTTTAATAAATCACATAACTAGTTTATTTAATAAGATTTATAAGATATCTTATAAAGCTATATAAAACCAGTAGATATGTTAATTTTTCTATTTGGGACAATTTCAAACCTACCATTTCATATCTACCCTTTTCAAAACCTAGTTTATTTATTAAAACTTATAAAATACCTTATAAAACTATATAAAACCAAACGAAAATATCTTTTGCTTATGAAAGAATGAGTTTGATTCATTTGGGTTCCCTTTATTAAAAAGGAGGTAAGATTTTGTTTTAATAGTTATGTCAACTTATTTCTTTATTAAAGTTTATAAGATATCTTATAAATCTGTATAAAACGAAATAAAAAATATATAAAACCAAATAAAAATAAAATTTTACGCTAAATTATATTAAATTAAAATTTTACTTTGGTTCTCTTAATTTAAGATAGAATATAGTTAGTTATATTTTCATAAGAAACATTATTAGCAGCCTTCAACCTTAGAAAGAGTGAAGCCGCAGTCGACACTAACTAATCTAAGAAATCATCATGTTAAAAATTCAATGCTAACTAAAAGCTAGACAATATTAATATTACAAAGGAAGTTTAGGGAAAACCAAAGCAAAGCTTTGGAGACGAATTACATGTATAGAAATTTTCTTCTCACCCTATATTGGTTTTATTAAGATTTATAATGAATATTTTTAATTTTATATGGTTTTATTAAGATTTATAAGGTATTTTATAAATTTAATAAACCAACAAAAAACTGAACCATACTTGCTCAAATGAGTGAATTATATTTTTAATTGTGAATGGATTTACTAAGATTTATAAGGTATCTTATAAAAATTAATAAACCAACTGAACCATACTCGATCAAACGAATGAATTTATTTTTAGGTTAATATGGCTTTATTAAGATTTATAAGGTATCTCATAAAACTTAATAAACCAACTAAAAACTCAACTCTACTCGATCAAAACGAATAAATTATATTTTTTGAATTTATATGGTTTTATTAAAATTTATAAGGTCTATCATAAAAGTTAATAAACCAATTCAAAACTGAACCATACTCGATCAAACGAGTGAATTATACTTTCAATTGTGAATGGTTTATTAAGATTTATAAGGTATCTTATAAAACCTAATAAACCAACTAAAAACTGAACCATACTCAATCAAACAAATGAATTTATTTTTAAATTTATATAGTTTTATTAAGTTTATAAGGTATCTCATAAAACTTAATAAATCAACTAAAAACTGAACTCTACTCAATCAAAAGTAGTAAATTATATTTTTATATATATGGTTTTATTAAGATTTATAAGATATATCCTAAAACTTAATAAACCAACTAAAAACTGAATCGATCAAATGAGTGAATTTATTTTTTGAATTTATATGATTTTATTAAGATTTACAAGGTATCTCATAAAATTTAATAAACCAATTAAAAACTGAGTCATACTCGGTCAAACGACTAATTATATTTTCAAAATGAGCAACAGAATTCTGTTTCTCCTCAAAATCCTCTTCATCAACTTAAAATAGTAGACAGATATGTATAGAAGTCAAGTTCATTTTCTTTTTGCGGTTCTGTTTTTTTTGTAATTAACAAGTGATTTCGAAGATACGTCTAAACGCACAAGATAGAAAGTATCACTAAATGCTTATAACAACCTCAAAACCTTGTGGCTCATCCAAATCGTTGATTAATCCTCTGATCAGCTCAAGCAGTGCTTCAACCTACCGAAATAAAACAAGACAAAAAGAATTTAATTTTACCACACCAATACGAGTATCATAATGGTGACTCGTAAGGGCATAATAGTATCATACCTTCTCTACTGTAGCAACACGTGTGTTGTTTTTCATAATGCTTCGAATTATTACAGTGGCCATTACTCTCTTTGTCTCATTATCAAGGTACTCCACTACAAGGAGATAATTTGTTAGTTTAAGAGTGGTGGCAACATCATAATACTTTTCTAGGGGGAGCACTTAAAAGCCAGACAATCTCCTTGGTTGCACAGGTGTCATCAATCTTTCCTTTTACGGACAGTTGCTTAACACATGATCCCTTTAATCATCTAAAGCAGAACATTCACTCACTTGAATCTTTCTTAGAGCCTCAACACGCTTCCTTACTATCAGAGTCAAGTTCTCAAGAACATCTGAGTGTTGTCCAGCCAAATTCTGCAACTTATTCCGCATAAACAAAAAAATCAGGAATAGTAGAATCGCTATTACAACTAACAAACTTCTAAAAATCCAAATTAAGAAAAAGAGACATCCTCAAAAACAGAAGAACGAGAACAAAGAAATCAAAGACCATTTTAATCACATGAAATCTCCTATAATAGAAAAATGAAAACCCAGTATCCCAGTTCTAAGAAACTCACCTACAAATAAACATCAGTTATTTCTGAAGCTTCATAACAAATTTGAAATCATCATCAATTCCATCTCTTTTACTACTCTACTCTTACATGAAGCCTATAAACCAAATTCCAGAAATCAATCACAATCACGTGGGCAAGAATCAAATATGAATCCCTAAAATCTAAGAAAACTTACAATAGGCTGAAATCTTATAAAATCAAGCCTATAATGTTGCAAAATCTTATGAAATTGAAGAGGATTACGGAATCGAATCTGAGAATCAAAAAGCTGTAAGAAATCGAAGAAGAAACATATAAATAAACCTTAGAAATTGGATGAGTAAAGGATTCTCAGATCTTCGATCTGAGAATTGAAGAATCCTTCAAAATCGTGAAAGATAAGATATCTTGAAATCGCATAGAGAGCAACAAAGGTTTGGCTAAATCTGACAGAAACAAAATTGCAAGACAAAATTGACAAGGGTAATATTGTCTTTTTCAGAGTAGGTTAACGGGTACACTTGAAAGTCAGAAATTAAATAAGGACATTTTTGTTGTAACGTGTAAACCGGGGCCTTTTTTGTTATTAACCCAATACTTATATATATATATATATTATATTTTGAATCATATTTATCTATAAAAATTCCTAATCTAATAATTATTAAAAAATTAGTTTTAACAAAAAGTAATTTTTATTGGTAATTTTATTATATAAGAAGTTAATATATATAAAAAACTTATATTAAATTTTTTTATATAACACCAAAATTATATCTATGTATATATAATATTTTGAATAATTTAATATTTATAAAAAAAATCTGAATCTGATAAGATATATATCCTTAATCATAATCCCAACAAAAGATAATTGTTCTAATACCGCTCAACTATTTATTTGTATACATAATATTAAACTAATAGGAATTTTACATACATAATCGTAATCCAAAAAAGAATTTAATATTAATTTCTATACATACATAAATACATATACAATTTTCCAATACTTTCTAACTTTTCAATCTTTCTTCAATTTAATTTATTTGTTTTTGTTTACATCAACAGCAATCAAAACAAATAAACAAAAAAAGTAAAAAGTTTAAATTTAACGTATTATTATTATTTTATTTTACTATTATTAACATGAAATCTTATCATCTTATTATATAAAAAAGGATTTCTCAAAATTAGTAATTAACAAGATTCTTCCACTTGTCAAATCCAATGATCAAAAATTCTCCTAGATTTATTTATTTTTCTAAAACTAGAAAAAAATCTTTAAATATATTTCTTTTATATTTAGCATATCAAATCTAAAAAGAATTTCTAACCTAAAAAGAAATCTTAATCTAAAAAAAAATCGGGAATATTAATTATTAAGAAAATTAATTTTAACAAAAAGTAATTTTCATTACTAATCTTATTATATAAAGAAAATATTATATTGAAAAATTATTTATAAAAATAATATATATATATATATATACTATATTTGAATCATATTTATCTATAATGAAATCATAATCCAATAAGTCTTATAAAATTATTTCTAACAAAAGTAATTTTAGCAGTACTCTTATTATATAAAGAAAATATTACATTAAAAATTATTTATAAAAAATGAATATATATATATATATGTGATATATTGAATAAGATATATATTTATAAATAATCCTAATCTGATAAGATATATATATCTCTAATCATAATCTTAACAAAAGATAATTATCTAAAAACTTTGAAATATTTATTTGTATACATAATCCTAAATTAAAAGGAATTTTGTATACATAATTCGAATCTGAAAGGAAATTGTGAATATTAATTGTTATATATATATAAACACATAGATGATTTTTAATACCTTACAACTTTTCAAGCTTTCTCCAATTTAATTTTTTGTTTTTGTTTACATCCAGAACAATAAAAAAAACAAATAAAAAGATAAAAAACTTAAGTTTAATGCTTTATTATTTTATTTTACTATTATTAGCTTGAAATTTTATTATATTATAACAAATAGGGTTTCAGAAGTTAGTAATAAACAGATTCTTCCACATTGTCAAACTCAACCATCTAAAATAGTGAAGTATCATATTATACACAGTTGGATTTTAAAAGTTAGTAATCAATGAGATTCTTCTACGTATCGAATTTTATTATAAACATAATTTTATTATAAACATATATTAACTTGGATTTCAACAGTTAAGTAAACAAAGAGATTTTCCACATGTGAGATCTTATTATTAAGTTGGATCTCAAAATTTACAAACATATGAATTTCTAAGACATTATTAAGCATTGTTTAATAAAAACAAACCCGTACATTGCACGAGTCCATATCTAGTAGTCTTATAGTTTGATGAGTACTTTGTATTTGTAAGTTATAAATTTAATAAAATCATCAAAGATAGTACTTTGAGAAATTTGATTACATGAAAAAGTTTTATATTGCAATGTTATTCCACAATATCATAAATACAACCAAACAAAATTGATTTAAATTGGCGTACAACTAATTATACCTACTAATCAAAGATTATACAACTATGCTTATTTTTGTACAATTAGGTACAACCGTACAACTATGTCTATTATTAACGGTGCTAAAATCCAAAAAATTAGTATGACAACGCCAAAGTAATAATATATTATACCATATTTTTTAGTTATTCGTTTTCTGTTTTGTACAACTAGGAACAAAACCGTACAACCATGAGTGACGATTAACATGAAAAGAAAAAGTCTGTCGGCTAGGTTGGATCGGATGTTACCTTATGGGAATTATAAATTATAAACGTTAATACATATTATAATCTCCATATTGCATAAATAAGTAATTTATTAAATGTGTGTATAAGAAAAACTTAACTTTTTTTTACATTATAGGTTTGATATGCCATCAATAATTTTATAGTTTCATGGTTACTTTGTATTTATGAGGGTTTTTTTCTTTTAACAATAACTTCATTTATTTAGCATAATGTAATATCATTTGTTACAAGAAATAATAAAAATAATATCATAATGTAAAATCATTTATTTTGATTTCCTTTTATTTTTCAATCTCTTGTAACTTTATATTTGTGAGTTATAAATAAAAAAATATCACCAAAAATAGTATTTAAATTTTTTTGATTGCATGAAAAGATTCTAAATGCACCGTAATTTATAATATCATAAGTTCAACAATCAAATCTTACAAAAACCACATAAGCTAGAAGTAAAATCTTATATTAAAGAAATAACTCGGCTCACAACACATGATTTTGTCTTGTATCTATTTGTTGAATCATATTAATATAATTCTTATTCTCGATTATTAGTTTTTGCATAAAACAACGTCTTACTTTTTCGAAAATACAAAGTAAAATTTTATCACATTTCCACTACATTTTCAAATCAAATTTATTAATCAAACTTATATGAAACTATATGAAACAATTCCAAATTCAAAAACTTTATAAAACAAACAAATGATTTAGAGTAAGTGAGAAAAGGAAGAAAAAAATTAAATAAGTTAGGAAAAAAAAGAGAAAAAGAATTTGTGGTAAAAAAAAGGAGAAAAGGAAGGTAGGTCCAAAATATATCCAAAAGTTTCCAACACTTCATCTATTTGGATCCAAATAGTGGTTGGATCTGTAAATTACTTGATCCACCATGTCTTCTTTGTCATTTACATATTGTTCTGATTTTTAATGAAAAAAAAGTTATTTTTTATAAGATTACTTACAATGGATATAAATTTGGGTGTTGAATTCAACAGTTGAAAAAAAAAGAGGTGGTGCAATGGTTTGATTTTAGATGAGGTGGATTCAACATGTTGAAAAAAATTCACGGAATGAATTTTATCAAAACATGACACGTGGCAAGTTGTTATTGGTTAATATTTTTATTATTTTTAATAATAAATAGAGAAAACACGTGTCAGTTTATGATTTGTTATTAAAATTACAGATTTTTTTTTGTCACCTCAATCATTTGAGAACAAATATCTTATAAAATATTTAATAAAGTTTTATAAAATTTATACCAAAATTCATATTTTTTTATTCTCTATCAATTGAGACTAGTTTCACTCAATTCAGACAAAAAAACTCATATTTTCTACTATCTATCTATTATCAATATATTTTTAGGAAAATAGTTTGTTAAATTTTAATATTTTTCTTTGTTTTAAAATAATTTTTTTATTTAATTTTTTTATTATTTATAAGATCTATTTTATATATATATAAATAAAATTATAAATATAATAAATAGAAATATAAAATAAAATTAATGTGGGGTATGATGTTAAATTTTTTTTAAACAAAACCATTGTAGGAAATAAAAAATGTATGAGTGTTTAATTTTGAGGTGGAAGAGAGAAGATGATTTGGAAGAAAAAATATGATGTGGAAGGTGTTGAAAAATAAAACAATTGTTGATAGTCCAGGAAAGCAAAGCAACATTTGGTCCAATTTCGAAACCCTAATACTCCATTATACTCTCTTCTTCTCGCCGATTTTCACCATGGCAAAGAAGAGAAAGCTCGAAGCGCAATCCAGCAAGGCAGCTGAACCGTCGCAGAAGCAGAAGCAGACGACGGATGAGGAGCAGGTTGTAATTAAAAAAGATAATCCAGAAAGCGGCGAAGAAGTTGAATACGAGGAAGTAGAGGAAGTAGAGGAAGAGTACGAAGAAGAAGTAGAAGATGATGACAAAGATGAAGATGGGGTGGGAGGAGGTGAGAATAATCAGACGGCGGGTAATCGTACGGAATTGGCGGCAACGTCTGGATCTGGGAATCGAGGGGATGGAGAAGCAGATGAAGATGAGCCTATTCAGGATCTGTTGGAACCATTTTCGAAGGAACAACTTTTGAATCTTCTTAAAGAAGCACTGAGAAGCATCTTGATGTAGCAAATCGAATCCGGGAAGTAGCTGATGAGGATCCTGTTCATAGGAAGATTTTCGTGCATGGTCTTGGTTGGGACACCAAAACGAAGACGCTTATCGAAGCTTTTAAGCAGTACGGAGAAATCGAAGACTGTAAGGCTGTATTTGATAAGATCTCAGGGAAATCAAAAGGGTATGGCTTTATTTTGTACAAGTCGAGGTCAGGTGCTCGCAACGCACTCAAGCTGCTTCAAAAGAAGATCGGTAGCCAAATGACGGCCTGTCAGTTGCCTTCTAAAGGACCTGTCTTTGGCGGGAACTCTGTCGCTTCTGCAGCTGTATCCGCAGCTCCTGCTCATCACTCGAACTCGGAACACACGCAGAAGAAGATTTACGTTAGTAACGTTGGAGCAGAGCTTGATCCCCAGAAACTATTGGCCTTTTTCTCAAGGTTTGGGGAGATAGAAGAAGGCCCCTTGGGTGTTGATAAGTTTACTGGGAGACCCAAAGGTTTCTGTTTATTTGTCTATAAATCTGCTGAAAGTGCCAAGAGGGCTTTGGATGAGCCACACAAGACTTTTGAAGGTCACGTTTTGCATTGCCAGAACGCAATTGATGGTCCTAAACCGGGAAAGTAACTACATCACCATAACACACACAGCCACAGCAATCCCCGTTACCAAAGAAATGATAACAATGGTTATGGGACGCCAGGAGGTCATGGACATCTCATGGCTGGTAACCAAGCCGGGATGGGTGGTCCAGCGGTGCAGGCTATAAACCCGGCCATTGGACAGGCCTTGACAGCTTTGCTGGCATCGCAGGGAGCTGGTTTGGCTTTTAATCCGGCAATTGGACATGCTTTGTTGGGTTCCTTGGGGACACCTACAGGTGTAAACCCAGGGAATGGAGCCGGAATGCCAACTGGTTATGGTACTCAAGCTATGGCACCAGGGACCATTCCTGGGTATACACAACCTGGATTACAAGGTGGCTATCAGACTCCGCAACCTGGTCAAGGTGGTACAAGCAGAAGGCAACATAGTGTTGGGCCATACGGTGCTCCTTACATGGGCCACTAGATGTAATATGTGTCCACTCAGGTAGAGCAATCTTTACTTATTTGTCAGACTTTCTCCTGTATATACTTTATCTGGAACTAACTAACTATGTCTAAAACCAAGATTTCTGATCCACCTGGTTTTTGGTTTGCATCAAAGTTTCGGGAATTTTGCAGTGGTTGCTAAAGCTTGTTTCTTCATACTGTTTTCTGAAGGGTTTTAAGTGAAAAACATCTCTTATTTTCCTTAAATTCATTGTGCAGATACCCGAAATCAGTGTTTTAAAATATTGGCCTGGTGATTCTTCTCAAGTTTATAAGGAGCTGATGCAAATAAAGTCTTTAATGAAATCTTACTCTTTGGTCACTTCTAAGGCCCTTTAGTTTTCCTCTACTAGTTTTTTCCCCAACTCTCTTTATCCTGAAAAAACATTGTACTACTATTTTCATAATTTATGTTTCTATCTTCAGTTTTCTGAATATCATCTATAACTTTCATTTGTAAAACTAAAAACGCAACTATGCTCCATGTGGGTCCTTTTCTTATCCAAATTCCTCTAGTTTTTCCAAATATTTTAAATAGTTTTCTTCGATCTCTCTGTTTTCCGATTTTATGGACTTTCTGCATGCAGTGTGTTACTATCGGTTATTGTGTAATCTGATCTAACTTATCTGGTCTAACCTGGCTTTATGTAATATCCTGAATTATATTTGTTCAATCCTTTCTTCTTGCTGGTCGTGTGACTGCGTGTTGAACAGCCATATTACTTACCCGTAATCCACAACTAATCTTAACCCAATCAGTTTCAAAAATGACCGAAAACTTAAATTTTAAAATGCAGCAAAAGCTTTCCTGGAGTTTTTTGGTTTTCCTGTGACAAGTTTCAATGGTTTTTACAGTAACCTTTTCAAAGTTGGCACTTTTGTTTCCAAACTTATTTGCCATAACACTCTACCAAGTTGTAGACAACTTGAAGCAGTCAAACATGGCAGGAAAGAGTAGAAGCTTCTCAAGGAGCCAGCCCAGGATATGTCTGAGAGCCAGGCAATAACATAACGCTGGAAATTTGGGGAACTTTGAACTGTGTTCTGGATAACAGGTGAATTTGTTTGTTTCTTACATTTAAATCTTTGGATCTCCAAAACTTGATTCCAGTTAACGGTAAGTAATTTCGTATTTGCCTATTTATGTTATAATGTACTGGTCTTACCCCTCTTTGAGGAATGAAAGGGATTGGTGCTTTAGAACTCGTTGACTTGATTCTTAAAGATTTGATTTTGGTTATAGAAGCGTGTACCTCCAGGTCCCTTGTGCACGATTGCTTCTGGCGTACTAAGGAATGTCACAAGAGTTGATGTGACGGTTTCTTTTCCTTGATGCTTCAGAGGAGTTTGAAGAGGAGTGGTGGATATGTAACTTTTGTTGTTGTCATTACTTTGATAATGAAATCTTTGTCCTTGGAAAAAGTACACCTTTAAAGCTATACTTAATCGTATTTGGGTTCATTAATGATGAAGACAGCAGAAACTGAAGTAGGAGTGGGAAGTAAAGTAGTAGAATCTTCCGTCTTTGATGTATCTTACCGTTACTTTCACCTTCGCAGTCTCTCGACCGTTATGTGATAGGTTTCCAAAAACGGTAAAAAGATCGTTAATTGATGGAGCGAATCCCGAGTGCTGCAACATTCTTCAAACCCACATTCAGTGTGTTTTTAAACCCAATCTGAGATTGGAACTATATAAAGTAATGTATCGAAATAAAGACTCCGATTTTGTATGTTGTATATAATGAATACAATCATATTTGTTGACCGCTAGATTTTCAACGTCTTTAAAGGGAAATAAAGAGCATCTTTTAAACTAATCAATAGAATAAAACGATTTAATGATACAATTTCAGATTATTTAAGTTTGATAATTCGTCTACTCGCAATGTTTGATCTATTTTGGTCGTATCCTGCAGTGCATGATGGGGCAAACCTTGCAATCTCTCAAAAAGTCCACATTTTGATTGAAGAATGTTGGAGCACATGTAGTGTTTATTCCCATGGAATGAACTCTATTGTCTATCTTTCATTAAAGTAATCACTAGTTACAATTATTAAAACAAATCTGTGCTCGTATATAATCGAAAGTTTTTGTATTTTTGGCAACTAAAATAATTGTATTGAAAATTCTACATAGCTCGAGACTTGGAGACATTGCCACAGTATTGAGTGTCACTTTCTAAAGCAAAAGGTTTTCTCTCTCTCTCTCTCTCCTGCGCGAAACAAAACGAGAAGTAAGAAGAGAGAGATACATCACAGAGTTTAGGTTTGCTTTTGTATCTCTCTCTCTCTCTGCACTTATCATAGTCTCGTTTCTCTTTCAAGATAGAGAAACCCCAAAGTTTCCTTTGTTTTAGATCTGGTCCTTTTAAAGCTCAAATTTGTCACCTTTTTCTCTTGATTGTTGCTTCTGCTTACTTTTGTTTCTCCTGTTCTCCCAAATCGCGTTTGTATCGCCGCAAGAAAACCTTTTTGTTGCGATTTCAATGCTTAGTGTATGCATTTGATAGCCCTCGATGCTGCATGCAATTCCCAAGACTTTTTCAGATTGCTACAACGCGGTGATTTTTCTTCTTCTTCTTCGTGGTCATCTTCTTCCGATTTGATATCTGGATTTTGTTGTTTTGGTCTCTCTGCTGCATGTTTGGCAGACTCGAGCTTTAGAAAAAGGTTACTTTCGCCTCGGATTTAGGCTCGATTTGATGAAATTTTTCGGGGTTGTAGCTTTTCACCAAATTAAACATATCTGGGTTGTTTGAGATTAGGGTTTCTGATTAGTGGCCTCAAGAAGTGTTTTATCTATCTGCGTGTTGTGTTATTTTTCCTGGACAAAGCTTATGAATTCTCACAAAGGTATTGTTGAAGAAGCTAAATCTCAGTCTTTGAATAGGCAAGGCTCTCTATACAGCTTAACACTCGATGAGGTTCAAAACCACTTGGGGAGTTCTGGTAAAGCACTCGGAAGCATGAATCTTGACGAACTACTCAAGAGTGTCTGCTCTGTTGAAGCTAATCATCCATCGTCCATGGCTGTAAATGGTGCAGCTGCTGCTCAGGAGGGTCTTTCCCGCCAGGGAAGTTTGACTCTACCACGGGATCTTAGCAAAAAGACTGTTGATGAGGTCTGGAAAGACATTCAGCAGAACAAGAATGGAGGTAATAATGGTCATGAGAGGAGAGATAAGCAGCCTACACTTGGCGAAATGACACTTGAGGACTTGTTGTTGAAAGCGGGAGTTGTGACTGAGACAATCCCTGGTACCAACAATGATGGTCCTGGTGGTACTGGCGGTGGTAGTGCTGATTCAGGAGCTGGTTTAGGGCAAAACATAACTCAGGTTGGCCCATGGGTTCAGTATCATCAGCTCCCATCAATGCCACAGCCTCAAACATTCATGCCATATCCGGTCTCAGATATGCAAGCAATGGTGTCTCAGTCTTCTTTGATGGGGGGTTTGTCAGATACACAAACACCTGGAAGAAAAAGGGTAGCTTCAGGAGAAGTTGTAGAAAAGACTGTAGAGAGGAGACAGAAAAGAATGATAAAGAACAGAGAGTCTGCTGCTCGTTCCCGAGCTAGGAAACAGGTGAGAAACTACTTTTGTAATTGCAAGTTATTCATCTTGTCAAGTTATGCTCTTNTGTTTTTTTTTTTTTTTTTTGCTTTTTTGTATTCCAACATTGGATATTATCGTACAGGCTTACACCCATGAGCTAGAAATCAAAGTTTCACGATTAGAAGAAGAAAACGAAAGACTCAGAAGGCAAAAGGTAATTCATTGGCGGGATTTTTGCCCTTTTAGATGCACATGCATTGATCGAGTTTGTTATCTCTGGAAATTTGTCAGGGTTGATCATTGCTTAGTTCTGGATTCGTATTAGAGGGGAATAATAGATGATAGGTATATTAATGTATTGGAATAGAGCACAAGCATAGTAGATAGTAGATGATAGAGGTTTTGAACAAACCTCTAAAGGTTAAGTCTAACTACTAAAGGTTAACCTTTGTTGTTTCGTTGCTATTTGTAAGATTGTTTGGGCTCATTAGGAAGAAACATTTAAGAGACAAACTTTCTTTACAAAGTTGGATTTGTTGTTTATATTTCGCTGTGATCTTTATGTTACTCAATTTTGTCTGCATCAATATGTGGTTTAAACTAATCCTTCTATTACTTTGCAGGAGGTTGAGAAGATTCTCCCAAGTGCACCACCGCCTGATCCCAAGCGGCAGCTTCGACGAACAAGCTCAGCTCCTTTCTGATCTCAGAACTTGTTTTTCTCTTTTTGTGTCAGTTCGCTTGAAAAGAGAGGAAATACCTTTGTTTCTTTGTACATTCCGTAGACTTTCTTGACTTGGAGCAGTTCTATTACCTTTCTTTAAAATATTCAGAATTATTTTAGTAGCAGTAGAAACGGTGTTGATGAGACTGGTTCAAATTCAGAGATTGAACAGAAGAAAACTTGAGTTAATAACATTAGAATACAAAGCCTACAGAGTTGTATATGAACTTTGTAAGATGGATCACAGAACGGAAAACTGTTGAAGTCTGCCAAGCCGCCTTCTTACGGACAAGCTTTCTTCTCAAATATAGACTTTTATCTGACATTCAGGTCAAGAACTTGTTTGCTATATGTTCTGCAATAGCCAAGCTTGAAGTTAAACCAGGTGATTCAATGCCAAAGAGATTAACAAGACCAGGAACTCCATGAGTCTCCTCTCCCTGCATCAAGAACGCGTAAGAGACATTAATATGAACTCATGCAGTTTGTGTTATGTTTTGGTGCTTTTTGAAAACAAAAGATAACCTGTATGACAAAATCAGCCGGAGGCTGTTTTGGTCCGGAAATCTTGGGACGTATGCCTGTATAACCAGGTTCCAACGATCCATCTTTGAGATCCGGATAGTACTTTCTGATCTCGGGGTAGAATTTCTCCGCTCGTTGTGGGTTTACACGATAATCAAATCTGAATTCAAACAGCATAAAGATCTTGATTAACGTCGATAAGATTAGAAATCACAAGAACAGAAAAAAGTATTTACTTGTTGAGGAAGCTTGATTGATCATCTGGGCATTCAATCCATTCAACATCGGGTCCAAACTTGACAAGTCCGTTCAAATCTAAGGTGACATGGACACCGAGACCACCTTCCTCAGGTATAGGATACACAAGTTTATTGAAAAGCTGAGACTTTGTGCTTGATAGCGTAAAGTAGCATCCACGAGCATAGTAAGACGAAGGGACGACTCGATGATTTAAGCCATGAAATCTCTTTGCTAGGGCTTGAGCACCTAATCCCGCACAGTTAACAACAAGATTAGGGATGAGCTCAAGCTGTGCTTCTGCCTCACACCGAGACTCAAAAGATCCAGTTTCAGCAACAAACAAATGCACCTTCTTCTCTTCAACACGACCGTTTAAAACCACTGTGTTATATGAGAACGTTGCGTGATTATTCTCTGCTTCCCCCTGTAGTCTCAAGTTGTAGTTATCCCTGTAAACCATGAAATCAAAACTCCTTTCCTAAAGACAGAACAATGCAAAACCTGAAAGATCCTGAAAGAAAGTTCATTCTATACCACTAAAGATAGCATGAAGGAATGTGTATCAATAATCCCAGATTCAGGAGATAGCAAAGCTTTAACACATCGAAGCTGTGGCTCCATTCTCATTGCATCAAAACCGTCCAACATCCTTAGACCCGAGACTCCATTCTGAGTTCCAAGATGCATCAATAGATCCAGCTTTGGTATCTCAGAGGATCCCGTAGCAACGATAAGCTTACCAATCTTCCTGTGAGAGACTTTGTGCTCAGAGCAATACTTATACAGCAATTCCCTTCCTCTAACACAAAACTTGGCCTGATCAAAATCCAACAAAGTTCACTATTGGACATTCTTTTAAAGCACATTTTACGGACGAGTTGAATCAAACCTTCGAGAGAAAGATTGTACCTTAAGAGAGTTTGGTGGATAATAGATTCCGGCGTGGACGACCTCGCTGTTGCGGGAACTCGTCACAGTGCCAAACGATGAGGCGGCGTCGAGGATCAGCACTTCTCTGCCACGGAGACTGAGTTCACGCGCCACCGCTAAACCAACAACTCCGGCACCGATCACGACTGTGTCAACTCTCTCCTTAGCTATCGTTTCAGCTCCAACGCTTATTGTTCTCGCAATAGTTCTACTTGCATCCCCAAAGTTTACGAGTATCCAGGTTGGTTTGAGATTCCCAGCTGATAATCTCATCCATTTTCTACCTAGACAAGCAAGCATCTTCTTCTTCTCAAAATAAAGATGAAGTCAACGCAATTCAGCACCACATAATTGTTTTCTTTTTCTTTTTTTCTTGTCTTTCCGACATTACAATACAGGCTTTTGTATTCTGCAGCCCAAGTTGAGTTTTGTCTGAAACTCTGAATTGAGCAAAACGACGCCGGTTCAGGTCTGTTTCTTCTTCCTCTCATTATACAGCTGGTTCCTTTCTTCTCTCTCGCTGCGATACTACTATCTTTTCTTAATCGTAATTGGTTTTGAATTCTTGATTCCTTTAGCTGTAGACAGTCTAACGGATCGATTTTTGGCTTGATTTAGAGTAATGGGAGTGAATGAACTTAGGAAATTGGACGTAATTAGGGTTTTTTTGAATTGTCTACAAGGTATTTGCGGGATTGCCTCAATTAATTAGACAGCTTTTCATATATTGAGCGACAATCTTTGTGGTTCTTGAATCCAGTTCCGTGTTTTTTTATTCATTCTCATTCTACGATTTTAAACCTTCTTGCTTTGTTTGTCAACTTGTTGTTTGGAACAAACACATTGGTTTCAAGAGAAGTATTGTTATTTAATGGATTGGATAGTGATATTGATATCTGAAACTTTTTGGTCTAGGAAATAGCTACATCTGGGTCAGAAGACCAGCTTTTGTTCTAGCTGTTTCATGGGATTTACCATCACACTGACAGTACCTAACTGTAGAAGTAAGTTCTTGCCAAAGAGGAGTGTCAGAGACAAAGCACCTTTGTGTATTGCCTTTTGCTTGGAGTTTTGTTCGCTCTGTCATTTCCTTCACCCTGCACAATCTCTATTCGTCAGACATCGAAGGCAAGTTTCCAACTTTGATATCATCATTGCAAAGCTTAGAACTTATAATTCGTAACGTGTTTTTTATTTAATAATCTGCTAGAAATATAATGAGATTAGATCTTTGGTAAAACCTGAATATCTTTTGCAATTTTTCTGTATCTTGTTAGATATCGAGTTAGAGACCATAAACCAAACCAATAAGTTACATGTGAACCGTATTCTGAATCTTGGTTTCTTTGTGCTTTATTGGACTATATGGAGTAGCGAAGTCGGTAGACCTCCAAATATGCTTAAGCTTGTTGATTTTTGTGAGAGGTTCTGTATCTTTAGGAAGATCTTATGTTGAAGTCATCTTTCCAGTATCCAAGTATAAATAAATCTTTTGCAATTCTACAGGAGTATGTCAAGAACAACAATTAAAAGCTCTGTAGGCGGGGACAGATTCGATCCAGCATCCGGTTCTTCAAGTAATAATAGCTCCAGAGGTCTACGACTAATCAAAGCCATACAAGTTCTCAGGACTAAGCTTCTGGTGAAAATTCAGGATATAAAGAAAGATCTCCCCAAGAAGCTGTTCTTTCTCTTGGTAGGATTCTATTCTGCAACTGCTTTCTCTACATTTATAGGACAAACAGGAGACTGGGATGTTCTATCTGCTGGACTGGCTGTGCTTGTAGTTGAATGCATTGGAGCTTTAATGTACAGAGCATCTGTTCCAGTAATCAACAAGATGCGGGGCACAATCACAATGTTTAACTATTGGAAGACCGGACTCGCCCTTGGACTGTTCCTAGACTCATTCAAGTATGAAGTTAGATGAATATCAATCATCATTTACTCAATCCATTAGCTCTTGTGATGGTTTCCAATGAATGAGAAGTGCTCTTTTGGCTGGACACAGGTTTTAGCTCAGACCTCGGAAGAAACAACAAACATCACGAAGTCTGGCTCAAGAATGGACAGTGATCAGCAAAATTGACAAGCTGTCTCCTCTTTACCTGAAACCAAAACATGAAGGATATGAAGACTTAACGTTCGTTGAAGACAAACTCAGGTCTCAACTTTTCATTTCACAAACCAGGAGACGTGAAGCAAACCTTCCGGTCTACTTAGACCAGTCACCAGCAAACAAGGGATCGGAGACTTTGTCTGCAAAGCCTTGTAGGCGACTTACACTAGTAAAGTTATTTTGCATTGCAGATCCATTTTTTCTTCAAACATCTGCAGATCCATAAGTATATAATAGCCAATGAATCGCTGAAACTTCTTATATTTTTCTTACTTCTGAAGATAAATTTCCACCTTCTTTAAAAGATAATGTAGTTCCGTAATCAATTTCAAGACCACAAAGAGGGAGAAACAAGACAAGATCATACGATATCTCTCTTCTTCATAAGCTATTACCAAAACTTTTTAACCGGTGCTGAGAAAATTTCCGACCAGAGCCCGACGACTGAACTCATGAAAAGTATTGAACCAGATGTATTGATTGTTTGCGTTTGCTCATAAAGTGTCAAGACTAAGAATATAAAAAGTATATTTCTAAAATCTCCCACATTGAGAAGTTATAAAGTGTTGGTAATAAGGTTGGTGCTATAAAAATAGAAGCTAAGCCATCATCCAAATCATACCTTTCTCGGCCTTTTGGCTAAGATCAAGTGTAGTATCTGTTCTTATCAGTTTAATATCTGATATGTGGGCCATCGACCCACACGATATTAACTCTATTTCTTAAGGGAAAAAGGCCCATTAAGATAGCTTGCTATATCTGGGCTTTCGCGAGTCGCTCATGCGTTGCACTACTGCACGGGCCTGGCTCAACCCGCCAAATTACCAGTCAACTTTTTCTGTCTTTGAACCATAATTAACATCTTAAAATTCCAAATTAATTTCTGTAAAACAAAATTAATTACAGTTTAATTAGTAAACGGCAACTCAGAGTGAACTGAAGGAGATAGAAGAAAATTCGAACATGGCGAACCCTAGAAGAGTACTGATTGAGAACCAGAGATTGTCATCTTTAATCAATCTACTGAAGAAGCCTCAAGCGCTTCCTCTGCTCCTCTCGTTTTTCCTCTTCCTCACATGGATCTCCCTCAGATTACAGCATTCTTCTCACGTCTCTTCATCCTCTTCACTCCCGAGATCGGCGCTGAAGAGTCATCCCGCTTTGGAAATCCTCGACGAAGATGATAAGGTCAATCTCGTCCGGTTCGATTTGGCGTCACTTTCTCTTGTTCGGAAAGATGACCGTGGATGGCTGCTTGATCCCATTATCCTTGCTCGTGATTCTAAGCTCAACGGTTCGTCTCTTGTCTGCGTATGATCGATTCCGCTTCGTTTTTATTTTACAAATGGTTATTTAGAATGTTGCTAAATAGTAATTCGTGAAGTGTTATTGAGTATGTATTGATACTGGGAAAATCCATAGCTTAATTATAGTTATCAATCTCACGTCGAATGTAGAGACTCTCAAGGTATACTGAAGGCAATAAGCATATACATTAACGTAGATGCAGGGATGGTTTTAGCTTTTGTTTTTGAGTCCGTGAGTGATGATCTTAGGAGTGACTTGCCTAACCTTGAAGAAACTTATTGTGTTATCCAAAGTTCTCTTTTATTTGGTACTGGAGATTTTGACATTTCTAGATATCTCTTTTCACTTGTCTGCAGGTGGAGCCACCTCATGTGCTTCCATTCATGTTGGTGAAATCCGGCCTGGTGAATTGAGGGGAAACCACAGACACCATAACTGTAATGAGACATTCATCATATGGGGAGCTAAGACAAGATTCAGGGTAAGTATCATCATCCATTCCTTTGATAGAGGATAAAAGACGAATTATAGTCTATTGAAACCTCTGGTAGGAAGGATTATCTGTTTGCTTCTCTAAGATCCAATGCATCATTGAATGGTAAACAAGGTGAAAGAGAGTTCAGAGTTTGCCTACTGTCATGTCAACTTTCTAAAAACATGTATTTGTCGTGTTGATTGATCTTAATATCTATAAGTAGAGGATTGAATAGATGCAAAGAGCTGGCTGGTATTTGGTGTGGATGAGATTTGGGAGTATATAGGCTCTCTAGAAAAACCTATATTACAGTTTCTTTGATTTGGTTTGACGATTTGTCTTTGATTCTGCTTTCTTTATAATGATATTTTTGACTATTGTTGGACTAATATCATCAGTCAATTGCTCACTGATCACTGTTAAGATAAAAAAAACGAATTACTTCCTGATGATGTTTAGTGATGTGACAAATGGGCTTATCTAAACGTATTCTAATCTGTGATGATTGAAACCTCGTTTTCCATTTTGTTGCTTTCGGGCCAAAATGAACCAAACTCAGGAGTTGACATTGTTTACGGATAACTCTATATGATTGTGTGCAGCTGGAGAACCACAAGGTTAAAAAAGGTTATGCCGAAGTGGTAATTGGAGAGGAGGAAGTAGCTGTATCGGTTAGTCCGAGTGGCACGGCTCATGCTCTAGTAAATGTTGATCCAGTGCATTCTACTTTCTTCATAGGTTGCCAAGACAGTGATCTGCCGAACAACAGCTCAAATAGCGACTACAAAATATGGAAAGATCTATAAACAAACCAAAGTGAGTTTAGTTAGTCTCTCTCGTTTACTTTAATTTCATCGGCTTTTCTTTCTTTCTACCTCTTATTTTGTATATAGAATAGGCTTTGTTTCTCAAAAGAAAAAAGAAAAGATTAGTCAAAACCTGAAACTTACAATGTTCCTGGTTCATTGATATACTTCCAGATTAGTCTGATCAATGAGAATCATCAATTCGTATGTAGATTTGTGTTATTTTTTCAAAGTTAAACTCAAAAGAGTGCCATGAATTATTTAATCACACTTGCTGGTACAAAAATATCTAACTCGTATAGAAAAATGAAGCATGCCCTTAAATAAGTATTCTCTGTCAGACATGCACAATGACATGAATCTTAAAGAACACTCATAATAATGCCCTTTTGTTTCTCATTGAGCTTTGTGCTAAACTCCTGCCTATATTGTATTTTGGAGTGGATAGGTTCTCTTAAATAATACTAGTAAACATTTTTGTTGAATATTGGAATTTTTAATGAGCTAACCAAAGACACTTTCTCGAATTCGTAATGATTCTGAAGTGAATTCTTCGTCCGTTTCTTAAAACATAAATCTTTAAAAAACAAATGAAAAATGCTTCAACGGAGGGAATATATCACTAAAAGTTGTAATCAAAGACTTAAACTAGTTGTAATCAAAGATTAAGTTTAAGTTTGCATGTAACTGAATGAAAATTAATTTTGAAAACCACTAATTAAAGTTCAAAATGAGAAGCAAGACATCTTATATTTTAAAGCGGAAAACATTTTCATTTTTATGTGTTATAAACTATATAATAAAATTAACGTATGGTTTATAACTATTCTTAAAAATAGGATTAAGATAGATTTTGTTACAAATTTATATGTGAAAAATCAAAACTAATAAATATTTAATAGAAAAAACTAACAAAAAACTAAAGTTAATAAAAATATATCGGTTACAAATTCAGTTCTGGTTCAGGTTTGGATTCTGTTTTTCGAGTTCATAGATTTAGGACTTTGTCGGATCCGATTCCTTTAATTCAATATTTTGGTTCATTTGATTTAAGATTTACTCGGATATTTTTATTTTTCGGATATGGTTTGGTTCGGTATAGATCGAGTTCGGTATAGATCGAGATCGAGTTTGGTATAGATCAGGTTCCAATTTGATTTTTCTGGTATTTAGATTTATGACCCATTTGAATATTTTCTTGGGTTTGGTTCCTCTAACACAAATCAATTTTGGTTTTGGGTTACAGATCTCTAACACAATATCTCGAAAATAATGTTTCAAAATATCAACATAGATCTAACAGTCTAAATGAATAAGTTTTGAAAAAATAATCAAATGCCGTGTTATAACGCGGGTATAATACTAGACGTATATATTAAAGCGAGAGATATTTTTATTTTAGTCGTGTTATAAACTATATGATAAAATTAACCTAAGTTTCATAACCACCCTTAAAAATAGAATTAATATAGGTTTTATTACAAATATATATATATATATATATATTTCAAAATAATAAAAATTTAATAATTTCTTTTTAAAAGTTATAATTTAATAAAAATATATCGGTTACAAATTTGGTTATTGGTTCGGTTCCGGTTTGAGTTAGGATTCAATTTTCAGGGTAAAATAGATTTAGGACACATTTTGGTGTTTGTGAGGTTTGGTTCATCTAATTCGGAATTTTGATTATTTAGGTTTTAGACTTATTCAAATATTTTTATTTCTCGGATAGAGTTTGTTTCAATATAGATCGAGTTCGGGTTTTTGACATTTTTATTTAAAAATTCAAAGTAAATTTAAAATTAATTGAAATACTCCAATAAGCTAAAATTTGGTTCTTTCTATGGTTTCAGTTCGAATTTGAGTTTGCTTTTCAGGTACACATATTTATGACCCATTTAGATATTTTGTGAGGTTCGGTTCTTTTAATTTGGATCGATTTTGGTTTGGGTTTCAAGCCTCTAAATCAATATCTCAAAAAATATTCCAAAATATTAACATGGGTCTAACAACCTAAATGAATATTGTTTTAAAATAACAATCAAAACTACTAAAGCATGTATTATAACGCGTTTAATCATAGTCTTAAGTGGGAGATACTTCCATTTTGGAAGTGTTATAAACTATATAATAAAATTAACATATGGTTCATAACTATCCATAAAGTGGGTTTTGTTTTAATTTTATATGAAAATTCAAAAATAAAAAAATTTTAATAGAAAAAACTTAAAAGAAATAAAAATAAAATTATTAAAATAAATTGGATACAATTTCGGCTATTAATTTGGTTTCGGTTCGGGATTCAATTTGGTTTTCTGGGTACATAGATTTAGGACCATTTATAGTATTTTGTCGGATTTGGTTCTTTAGATTTGATATTTTGGTTCTTTTGGTTTAAGAATTATTCATATATTTTTATTTTTCGGATATAGTTCGGTTCGGTATAAATCGAGTTCTGGTTCAGATATTTTTATACAAAATTCAAAATTTTTAAAAATTAGAAAAACTATAAAAAGATAAAATTTGGTTTTTGATATGGTTCGGGTTCGGTTTTATGAATACATATATTTAGAACTTATTTGAATATTTTGTTGGGTTTGGTTTCTCTAATTCTGATTGATTTTGTTTTGGGTTTTAGACCTCTATATATTTTAATTTATCAATATGTATGTAACAACTTAAATAAATATTATTTAGAAAAATAATTAAATCTCTTGTTATAATGCATTATAATAATCCTAATAAAAGTAATTATAGTGTTGAACAGAAAAAGTCATTATAGTGTTTTTAGCTATATCGCAAGTGTCAATGCACTGGAATTTGCCATGTGCCAATGGACCAACCTTAAAGTGAAAAAACGTAAAACAAAAGTGAAAAGAAAAGAAAATAAAAATAAAGCAAGACGAAAATACAAAAAGGGTACAATATAATAATTTTACCGTTGCAACAAAAAAAAAATATATTGACAAAATGGGAATTTAAGG
The DNA here is from genome assembly GCA_900406435.1 of Lepidium aucheri. Taxonomy (NCBI): domain Eukaryota; kingdom Viridiplantae; phylum Streptophyta; class Magnoliopsida; order Brassicales; family Brassicaceae; genus Lepidium; species Lepidium aucheri. The sequence continues at coordinate 26,582 of OVBA01000802.1, forward strand.
TTCTTAATATAGTGAAGAAATTTAACAAGTGAGAACAAAAGAAAAAGTAGAGAGAATATGAAGAAGAGTAAGTTAGAGAACTTGCTTTCTCCTTCATCTTCATGGCGCGAAACTCACAATCCTCCTCGGAAGACTTCAAAATCCTCCGCCGTCTCCTCCGGTTGCCTACCTGGTTTCTTCAACCTCTTCCTCTCCACTTTCAACTTTTCCTCCAACCGCCGTAAATCCATCACTTTGGGATCTAAAAAACGAGAAGACAAAACCGTCGTCTACGCTTCTCCTCCGCAAGATTCATTAAACGACGACGGAGGAGGAATCGTTGCTCCGCCGCTTCCACGCAACCAAGGAGATGGAGATGCGGCGAGGGTGAGTCTAGTCGGAGCATTAGAAAAATGTGATCGTGATCTAGAGGAACTTAGGAGAACCATTGACGTCATTAAAACTAGTTACATTCTTCAAAAGAAACTTGAGGTTTCTCCACCGATGATGGCTCGTGATAATTACAGATTCTCAGGCACCGGTACATACGTTACGTTTCTTTCTTTTACTTTTTGTCTTCTATTAGTCACACACGCACATCCAGGTTATAGCTCTCATCGACTACGCTAATTAATATATCGATATATATTACGTCACAAACCATAAACAAATTGATATATATATATATATATCAAATTGACAAAACCCCATCCATAAACTAATTTCTCAAACTCTAAATTTTATCATACGTAATTATGGGTTGAATTCTAAAATAACTGCATGAATAGATATCTAAGAACTACCAAAACCACCTCCCCATGACATTTTCTTTTGTTTTTTCTTAAAAGTAGTAAAATTAGGAGAAATCTGAGTCAATTAAGCCGCAATAAAGAGTGAAGATAGAATAAGTTGTCTCATTGTTGGTGATAAAATCATGAGTATGTGTCCAATATAGTGGAAGACAGTCTCATCAACTTTTATGATAGAAGTATATATATTTATATTGATAGACACATTTTAATCGATAGTATTGGTATAACTATTCCATGCATACATAAAATGTGTTATTTGATTTGATGTCACATAGTCATTAGTGGGTTCACTGCATATTTGTTGTTTAATTAATACCAAGTCAAGATAGTGTGGATCCCAATTAGCTTTATGTGGGGCTCATTAATAGTGACATTTAGTCTAATCTTTTTTATTTTTTTGGTTAATTAATATAGTCTAATCTTATAAACTTGTATATCAATGTTATTTCGAAACTCAATTTCATATGTTGGCCAAATATCAAGATTTAAGTTATAATAGAATCCTAAAATCAATTTAAACTTAATATATATATAATTCTTGAGTCAATGAAACAGGCCTTATATATTTTCCTATGAAATTTTATCAACATATTTTAACACATGTTTGATATAAATGTGTGTATACATATATATATATATATATATATATATAAATAAAAAATATGTAAAATAACTATAGATACACAGCTCAAGATGACATGAGGAAGAGTTAATCTTAATTAAAGTGGAGAAGGGAGTAAAGAAAGTGTGAGGAGAAGAGGCATGTTAGACAAATAATGGAAGAAGAAACAGCTTTTAGAGACCTTTATTCCTTTATTCATGAAACCCACTTTTACTTTCTCATCATTTTGGCCCCCACCTACTCTTTTAATTATTTCTCATTCTGTCCCACAATCTGTTTATTGGTGGCCAAATCAAGAATATATATATATATATATATGTCACTTTCTGAGAATATTGATTCTGCATACCAATTCGTTTTAGTAATGAATTGTTATTACTTATAATTAATATATTTTGATTTAAAGAAATAGTGAAAGCCATTGACAATCGGGTTTTGTGCAAAAAATACTTTCTAAGATTCGTCAATTTTTTCTTTCCTTCTCTAAACATGCAAGTTAAATTACAAAAACGAAAATAATATAACAAAATAATCTTTATATAAAAATTCAAAGAGCTGTAGATTAGATTTTCAAAATTTCAATAGTATATTTGAATTTTTTTATTACGAATGCTCGATTTGTTATATTATATAACATAGCTTATAAATTTTGATAATAATAACGAATGTATATTACTATTGATTTCATAATTTGACTTACCTTATTTGTAATATGTTTGAGATATAGGAAGATTACAAACCATACAATTAGAATATTTACTTTTTTTCACAAAACATATATTGAATACTAGTTAGTACTTACACATAACTTGTCGGATAAATTTGTTATATATTCATGAAACAGCAGTGGCAGGAGATGTGGTTGTGGGGACGCAAACGCAGAAGAACACAAAGACGACAACACTACACGAAGAAGCAGACATAGACACGAAGTTGTCGATGACGAACCATCACGACGAATATTGCTGCAAAGACAACAACAAAACTTACAAAGTCAACAACAATAATCTTATCACTACTAGACCCGATCCTTACGCTATACATGACGTCATGTCCAAGAAACCAACGACAACGCCGACGACAGTAGAGACACGTGTCACGTTACCATTGGTGGTGCAGAGGGTAAGACGGAGTTTGATGGAGAGCGTGAACCAGGTTTGTGATGACGTGGCATCTAGTCAAAGAAGAGAGGTCGCTAAGATCGGTTTGGCTCTTCATGATCACATTTGTCGAGACTTGATTGCAGAAACTGTTCGAGAGCTCTCATTCTCCGGCTACGACGATGACGAGTCTTTTAAATCATCGGTGAAGGATTCTGCTGTTTGTTACGGCGGAGGAAGTAAACGCCGACATATACGTCGTGGGAGTAGCAACTCTCTCCCGTTTGACGCGTGTCGAAGAAGATTAGTGTTTTGATGTGATTGATTTCTTAGGTTCTTTTGTTATGGTCACAGTTGCGACAGTTTTCACCTGTGACATGTGTTTTAGTTTCTTTATTTTAATTAAGAATTTTAAACGTATAATATTTTTAAATAAAGTGCAAAATGCTTTTGTCTAGTTTTCAATAGTTTTTATATCCTAATTCGTGAATCTATTTATCAGTGATTTCAGATTTTTTTTGTTACCATTATCAGTGATTTTTTTTAGATTAATGAAAGATGTTACACAAATTTATAACGAATGAAATATTCATCTAGCTACATATACTATTGATCTTGGAACCTCACACATATAATTAAAACTGACAGAACTCCGATGGATATCCTTATATACGATAGTTATGATCCATTTTTAATCTGTCAAAAATAGCTCTTTGAGACAGTTTTTTTTTTTTTCTTTTGTCACTAAACAACTTCCATTAATCTTAAAGTTTCAGAGCTACAAAAGTAAAGAAAATAGCCTGCTCATAACAACTAAGAGCAAAATACATCATCAAATAAAGAACTAAGTAATCCAAGCGGAGAAACTCAAAACGTCTTGGAGATCTTGGATAGATGGTGAAATTTTATTGAGGAAACTTAGAAGAATCTTGAAATATTCCAGGTTTTGTTGCCTCTTGGGACGGTCGAACACAAATGGGAGCTCTTTGAATTTCTGAGCTTTGATAACATATACCCAAATTAACGAAAACTTGGGGTCAGTTCTCTCCTCAACGAAGGAAAAAATAAACTTAATCCTAAGATAATTATATAAAATCTGTCTAAAACCCATAGAAATAAGCCTGTCCTCAAAGGCCCATTCCATTAGAATATAAATACTAGAAATTATAATATACCTTGCTTTAAAAAGGTCCATAAAAATAGGCCCATTTATGGATAAGTTGGAGTTCGCTATAATTTGCAGAGCTGCGGCAGCAACCGTCATTGTGAATCCTTCATCTTCTGGCCCTCCGATAAACGTACGTACGTGACGTAGGATCATGACAACTTGAGAGGAGTTAGCTCCGTAAGACCGCTCAAGTAGATCTAGCGTCAACTGACATCTCAGGGGGAGAAGTGGAGTGGCATAACTAGCCCAAAAATTACCGGAGGAAAGATTCCTCTGCTTTACCCGAATCAGATGGGTTCGATAGTCGCAGAAATGTGAGAGATGGAAACATTGATCTCGACAGCTTAACGCCGCCGCAAGGGTCTCAGACCCGAAGAAAACTTTCTCCAAAAACATCAGGAGGTCAACATTATCTCCGACGCATAACTATTCGGAGCTTTGTCGCACTTCAATTTGTTGTTTTGGAGGAGAGAGCATGTAACAAGCAGCTATAATCAAGAAATATATTGAATAGTCCCGACATCGGCGAGCTGGAGCTCCTCCGGCGTCGAAAGAAATGATTAAAGAAGAGACTTCGATCTTCGTGTCGGAGAGACTTCGATATAAATTTCTCTTTGAGACAGTTTATAGACTAGTTTTTCATAGAAAATAGTGATCTACAATTTATGACTATATAATTTATCAATTTAATAAAAATTTGATTAGATGAATCAAACCTATACTTGTTTACGTTAGCAATCTTAAAACAATGATGGATTTGTGCTTAAAAAGTTTTATTGTATAACAAAATCAAATATAGAAAAAAGTAGCTTGCCGAGTCTTATGTGGTCCAGTAGTATACGGGCTAAGCTCAGACATATGAATGAAGATTCGATTCTTTCACCATTTTAGGAAAAATATGGCTACAATGACATAATATGGCGAAAAAAAAGAAAGAAAAGAAATAGCTCATAGAATTTTATTATTGAGCAAGGAGAATAGAAAAAGAAAATCTAATTAAATTATGAATACCAAGACCAAATGATTGTGGATGATAATATAAAAATGGAAATAGAAAATACTTTGCTTTGTGGCAATTCCCAAAATTACCCTACAATGATTCTCATAACACATATTTATATGACTACTTCATAAACATAGGCGTGTAGCCTTATGTTATCATGTATATCCTTTAATACTCCCCTGCAAATTTGGTATCGGTATAAGTACAATGATAAGTTAAATTATAAATGAAGATGGTTTGGACATGAACATGAGAGGTCTTAGCGAAATGAAGATGTAGATTATCCTTTCTATTCACCATAGAGATAAGAAACCGATTTCTTCAAAACTATATGAAAACTCTTAGCCAATACTTGGAGATCTATCATGACTCAGTCGTATCATTTGTACTTGGTAACTTTAGTATAGTCTCACATAAGTACCTTAAGGTTACTATGAGATTCACACATATTTTCCAAATTTTTTTTGTACCTATTAGATAACAAACGAGGCTTTACCTACAACTATTGAACTCTACAACTCTCTACTTCCCATCCAATTGACAAACAACAATGTCTTTCTCTATGGTATTTCTACGAGTAGCTTGTGTGTATTAATCAAAACTAGAAATTTGCAACCTCAGAGACTTGCACATCATATTCCAGCCCAAACACCAACCTATTCATTAAGCTTCACCAGTTCCCTATATAAATCTAAATCAACCAGCAAGTTCTATTTATCAAACCCACTTTCTATTTTTGTTCTATCTCAGATAAAAGACATATATTACCGTGGATATAAAGAAGGAAGATGCTTCTTTTGTAATTTTCTCCTTTGAGTCCATGTACGAACAACTTGAGCTAAAGCTTTTTTTAATTTGAAAGCAGATGAAATTTTCTGAGTGGAGGCTAGAAGCAAGAAGTTGGTGAGATGAAAATCCAAAAATCCCAAAAATGACTGTTGCTCTGATACTATGTTAGCATCTTAAAACAAAGATAGATTTGTGTTCAATGAGCTTTATTGTGATAGAAAATAAAACATAATAAGGAAATAGCTCATAGAGCTTTATTATTGAGCAAGAAAAGTAGATGGATAAAACCTAAAGTATGAACACCAAAATCAGATGATTATCGATGATAGTATTGAAATGGAAAAGAAGGAAAGTTGTTTTGTGGCAACTCTCAGAATTCCATTAAAATAATTTTATAACACATATTTATATGACTACTTGCTAAAACATAATTAATCACATATAGACTTAATGAACATAGGTTTGTAGACTTGTGTTGAGCTTTTCATATATATCCACAAATAGTTAAAAAATTATTGTTGTTTCTATCTTTTGAAAAGAATTTTAGTTTTACTTATTGTTATCCTCATGCGATATACTAGTCTACTAATGTGGAGAAATAATTTTGATCAAGTGATTTAGGTACTTCTATTGTCTTCTTCACCAAAATGTATTCCAATAAAAACGTGTATATCCGTAGTTTAGGTTTACACATCAATTTCGGTTTAAAGATTCAATTTTTGACTAAAAAATATTAGTTTGTAATGAAATATAGAAATATAACTTTTCTGCAGGTGACCTTTAATCTAGTGGCAGGTAGTTTATGAAGGGACTTATACATCTAGGATCAAGTCTCATTGCCTACATTATGTAGGGATTTGGCTAATGGACCGACCAGTTGTGGCTTAATATTCACAAAAAAAAGGAAATATAACTTCTCCTATTATTTATGAACTGACTTGTAACTAGGGTTTTGGGCGTTGTTCTTTTCTCTATATATTTTAAACTTGTAAATCAATGTAAACACCTTTTTCCAAAATTGTTTCATGGTATCAGAGCCATGGAAACCCTAAAATTCTCTATCAGCATTGATTTTTCTTGTTTTTTGTACTCTACTTCTTACTTTGTTCGTCAATCATGGTCGACAATTCTTCTACTCTTTCTACTGCTACTACAAATCGTTCTCTATACACCCAATATTCTTCTGACAATCTCAGATCTCTCATTATTCTGGTTCTTCTACGTAGTGATAATTACTCCGAATGGGCCACTGAATTGTCGAATTATCTCCACGAAAAAGAAAATTGGTTTCGTTAATGGAACCATGGCCAAGCCTACATCTCAACCTTTCAACCTCTGTAACTCTATGATCGTTGGTTGGATAAGAAACTCGATTGATCATGCTCTTCGGTCTACTGTGTCACATGCTGATGATGCATACAATCTATGCGAATTGATCAAAAATCATTCTCCATGAAGAATGATGTGCATCATCACATTCTACTGGACAATATCACAAACTGCAAACAAGGTGGTGCATCGCTTCAAGAGTACTTCTGAAAGTTTTCTAAGATGTGGGAAGAGCTTAAAAATCTGAAAACTGGATGTGACTGTACTTGTAAGACTTCTACAGACATCAAAAAAGAAAGAGGATGCAAGAGTTCACGTTTTCTCTTTGGTCTTGATGATTCTCGTTTTAGTTCCATTTGGTCACAAATATCAACGAAGATCCTCTTCTTGATTTGGATATGGTGTATGCCTGCATGACACGTGAGGACCAACATCTCACTTCTAGTTGTACTAAAGAGCAAACTAATGATGCTATAGGTTTCTGGATCAAAGTGGATACGATCTCCGCAGCTGCTATTTCTTCATCACATAATCTTGATAAACCTCGCTTCTGCACTCGTTATCAATGCAAGGGTCATAATGTTAGCGAGTATTTCTTACTTCATAGTTTTCTGTACTGGTATTTGGAACAACATCCAGAACAACAATTATAACAACCGTCTCGTGGCCTGGTTGCTTTTCGCAGAAGAGGAGGACGTGGCTCTAGTCGTGGTCGTGCCAATCACACATGAGCTTTGCCTTCAAATTCTTCTTCCTCAACTGCTTTACCTACTTCCGATCAAGTTGCTCAGGTCATAACATTGCTCGAGAAGCAACAGTGTGGTTTCACAACCAAACCTGTGTCTAGTAAACCATTGTCTACTGATGTTATAATTGATACAGATGCATCACATCATATGACATGAGACCAAAAAATCCTTCAGGATATTCAGCCTATTATGTCTTCTTCGGTTACCTTTCCTAATGGACACCATTCTCGTGCTACACACGTCGAGAAGATGGCTTTACATGATAATTATAATCTCGATGGCATGCTTTATGTCTCAGAATACAATTGCACACTAATCTCGGTTAACAGATTGGTGGGATTGCGACATTTACTGATACCCTATGTCTTTTGCAGGATCGTTCTATGAGGACCCTGATTGGAGCTGGTGAAGATAGAGATGGGGTTTACTACTTCATAGGAATGAAAATTTCAAAACCGATCCGTTTAGCCGCTGTACAAGTTTCTCCGAGTATGTTGTGGCATCGCAGGCTTGGGCATCCATCTTCTCAAGTTTTGAATTCTATGTGTTTATTCAGTTAAACATATATTGATTTTGATAGTCAAGAGTCTTGTGACATTTTTTAAGGCAAAACAAACACGTACTATGTTTTCTCAAAGTTCTAATAAAGCTTCAGCACCTTTTGCATTAATACACTATGATGTTTGGGGTCTGTATTGCACACTTTCCACTTGTGCTGATGCTTATTTTTGGACAATAGTTGATGACAATTCATGAGCAGTTTTAGTTTTCTTGATGCAAAAAAAATTAGAAGTTGCTACACTACTCAAAAATTTTCTCGCTATGGCTAATAGACATTTTGGGAAGTCGGTTCAGGCCATACGAACTGAAAATGGCACTGAGTTTAAGGTCTTGTCATCGTTTTTGCGAAAATAAAGCATCATTCATCAAACATCTCGTGTTGACACACCAAAGCATAATGGTTGAATTGAGAGAAAACAAAAACATATTCTAAATGTTGCACGCTAATGTCTTTTTCAATCTAATTTACTTGTCCGTTTTTGAGGTGAAAGTGTTCTCACCACTGTCTACTTAAGTAATCACACACCGACACCCATTCTGCATGGAAAGACACCGTATGAGCTTTTATATAGGACTGCATCATCCTATGATTCTCTTCGCATATTTGGTTGTCTGACCTTTGCTCATACACGAGCTCGCAACAAGGATTAGTTCTCTGATAGAAGTCGGAAATGTTTGTTTATTGGATATCCCTTTAGAAAGAAGACGTAGAAATTGTTTGATCTCAAAAAGGAGGAAATATTTTACAGCAGAGATATGGTTTTTAATGAACAGGAATTCTCGGGTATCAAGTCTATTTATTTGCTGTCTTCACCAACAGTTCTGGTTGTTGTTGTTGTCATCCATCATTGGACTCCTCCTTTATCTACACATGTACCCATGGCTACAACTGTTCAGCCTTTGACTAATGATGCCAATTGCACCTTTGCCCACTGATACACATGCTGCTGCATTGGAGTCTACTCCAGTTGATACTCCGATTGCCCCTACCGCCAATACAACCTGATAATATTGCGCCCGAACCAGCATCACCAGGGTTGCATGAGCTGTTGTGTCGTGGTTAATGTACGCGTAAACCTTTGGTCTTACTGAAGAATTATGTGACAAATCAAGTTGCTCTAAACACCAAACTCTCTCTAGCTCTCACCGCTGCTTCTTCAGGCTCCTATACGGCTCCATGTAACATAGTGTATCCAATATCAAGTTATGTATCTGACAAAGCTTTTTCTCCAGCCATAAGGCTTTCTTGGCAGCTGTCACTTCCGCTCATAAACCTACTTTGTATAAGGAAGCATGTCTTGATCCAGTTTGATGTGATTTGATGGATGATGAACACATTTCTCTACTATGTAATAAAAATTGGGTTGACACAGTTTTTCCTCCTGGAAAGAAGGCTATTTGAAGCAAGTGGGTTTATAAGATCAAGTATAATTCTGATGGTACAATTTCTCGATACAAGTCGCGTTTGGTTGCTCTCGAGAATCGCCAAACTGAGGGAGTTAATTACGATGAAATTTTGCACCAATGGCCAAGCCTTCTACTATTCGAGTCCTTCTAGATGTGGCTATAGTAAAGCATTGAGAAGTGCATCAAATGGATGTTCAAAATGCATTTTTACATGGAGATTTGGAGGAAGAGGTATACATGAAACATCCTCTTGGCTATGAGAGTTCTAATCCGAATACAGTGTGTCACCTACAGAAATTGATATATGGGTTCAAGAAAGCACTACATTGTTGGTTTTCTAAGTTTAGTATTGCCTTCTCGCATATGGTTTTGAACAAAGCAAAGCTGATTCTTCTCATTTCTTCTATATGCGCGATGAGATCTCTCTTCACATACTTATCTATGTAGATGACTTTATGTTGTTGCCAATAATATTTCAACACTTCAACGGTTTAAGAACTATCTCCACAAGTGTTTTCACATGAAGGATTTGGGAAGGTTGAAGTATTTATTAGGCGTTGAGGTTGCTAAAAAATGTGGATGGCTTTTTTCTATCTCAATGAAAGTATGTGGTTGACATAATTATTGAAGCAGGTCTTTTGGCTTGTAAGACTTTGTCGGTCCCCATTGAGCTCAATCACAAACTCTTTCTTGTGTCTGGTCCGCCGCTGGAAGATCCTTTACCATATTGGCAACTTGTTGGTCGACTTGTGTATCTTACCTTCACACGTCATGAGCTCTCGTACACGGTGCATATTCAATTAGGATTCATGCATCAACTGTTGGAGAAACACTGGTTAGCTGCTTTACGTGTTGTGCGTTATTTGAAGGTTGTCTAGCCCAAGGTATTCTCTTACATTCAGACTCTAATTTACGTCTGGCAACATTTTATGATACGGATTGGGGAGCATGCTCTCTTACTCGTCACTCACTTAATGCATATATCATTCTACTTGGTAATTCTCTGGTGTCTTGGAAAGCAAAGAAACAAGAAATGATCTCCTTGTCTTCCACTGAAGCAGAATATCATTTCATAGCCCATGTTCTTCGTGAGCTGAAACGACTGAAGGAACTTCTCTCTACATTTGGTGTCATTCACGACGAACCCATGCGTTTATTTTGTGATAGTCAAAGTGCTATCCGCATTGCTGCTAATCTGGTCTTCCATGAACACACAAGCACAGAGAACGTGACTGTCATTTCGTTCGTGATGCTGTTCAATCGAAACTTTTTACCTCATAACACATTTCTACTCATGATCAACTGATGAATCTTCTCATCAAACTGTTACCTACGCTAAAGTTTCAGTATCATTTGTCTAAGTTGAGCATTTAAAACATCTCAGCACCAGCTTGAAAGGGGTAATAAAATAAGAAATACAAATTTTCCTATTATTTAGGAACTCACTTGTAACTAGGATTTTGGGTGTTATTGTTTTCTCTATATACTATAAGCTTGTAAATCTATACAAACACATTTTTCCAAAATTGTTTCATTTTACTAACATAAAACAAGACTAATTGATTGTTTACAATGGTGAAGAGGACAATTAACGTAAACTAAACCAACTAGAAATAGATATGTGGACTGACAGATATTGAGAGGACATACCCGAAATGAATAGTCAAGTCAATGCTCTGCATAGAGACCGTATGAACGTGTGATTTGTTTATTGACCACCTCTGTCGGATTTATAAAGAAAAATCATAAGTAACGACATTAAAGTAATTACAGTCAAAACGTGAGGGTATAATAGACATTTTGTTAATTGGATTTGAGTTAATAGAAACGCTTCGAGTTTGAGCCCGAGTTGGAGTAAAAGTCGTTAATCCAATAAAATACAATTTCTCTCTCGTTTTCTTGCAGACACTTTATCTCATTTATCTTCTTCTTCTTGTTTTGAGTGAAAACCATAAAAAGATGAAACGAATCTACAGGTTTTTACGTTAGGAGAACTAAAAAACAATGGCGGATCAGCTTACCGATGACCAAGTCTCTGAGTTTAAGGAAGCCTTCAACTTATTTGACAAGGATGGTGACGATACATTGTTGTTTTTCTGTACCCTCACTCCTTCCAATGTTTTTGTATTCAATAAGATTTTTGATCTAGTTAAGATGCTTATCTAGAGTAACATGCTTGTTGTCTGATTTGAGTTTAATTTGATTGAATTGTTAAACCCAAAAGCTTTATAGCACTACAAGAAATAAGGGCTTTCTTAGCATCTAGAAAACGCTATCATACGATATCATAGTGTTTTTAAGCGTTCTATCATCACCCATCATAATAGGTCAGAGACTTTAGATAACCGTTTTTGTTGTTACTATACAATATTTATATTCCATAGCGCATTTACTTATGTAATTATATTTATAACAATAGCATTCCTTTTTGTTATGAAATAGTATTATTTACAACATTTTTGTTGTAGTGATTAGTAATTTTATTATTACATTGTTATTAATTTAAAATTTATATTATACCCTAAATTTTGAATAAATAATAAGTAATACATGATTTTTTCTCCTGAATTATCACAACTAATATCAGACACACTTCAAGAATCTGTAAACAACAGTTATATTACAACATATTACTCTCAAGTCTAAAGTACCAAACAAAAAAAGCATAAGTTTACAACATACTAGAACCATAGTACAACTCAAGTTTCATAGATAAATAATTTTATCATTTAGCCAAGTCACAGTGGTTCCTACTACATAGGGATGTCAAATGAGCTATTGACCCGCGGGTCTGGCCCGATAAAGCCCTACTGAACGTGGACCTGAATATTATAATTTATGTCCATAATTAAACGGGTCTCGCGGGTCAAACCCGTATGAACTGCGGATGAATGGATGGAATCTGTGACATGTTTGCGGGTTTTCGGATCACCCGCAAAAATAAAAAATTCTAAAATTGGATTGATCATCGATCCGACGATTTACCTTGGAAAGATCAAATCAAAGATCAAATCGTCTCTCTGTAGCCGAATCGGTCAAAGCATCAAAGACAAATCGTCTCTGGATCCGGCAAAGTTTGAGATGTCGTATTCTGGATCTAGGTTTGAGATCGATGCTAACACTAGGCTTGTTTTGAGGCCGTAAAGGTAGAACTTCTCCAAGCCAAAGAAGCTATACATGGCCTCAAGTAAAAGGTCGCAAGTTAGGAAGAGTGTCTTAGGTCGATGGAGATCGGAGATCGGAGATCAGAGATCGATATTGAAGAGATCTACATTGGTTGCAAGGTTTGCTTGTTTCTCCATTTAGCTATTTCTATTGATGAAGTTTGTCACATTTTGTTTCTGGGTTTTATCTTTGAACATTCAATTTAGATTTATGCTTAGTTTAATTGCAATTTGGATATTAATACTACTTGATTGACACTTAAAAAAGTTGATTCACTTTGTGTTAAGCAAAGCTGAGAAACATATTCAGGAATATCAAACCAAATTACAGACCTTAAATGACAACTTCAGCGAAGCAGGTGACTTTTTTTTGAACTCGAGGTTTTTATTCCGAATGTTCGCGAGCCCTTTCTGTTTCGATTTTACTGTTACTGGGAAAAGAATCTGCTTACGAATATTTTTTTTACTATTCTACAACAGATGCTGAAAGAAATGAGCTACGAGATAAATTCTTATATTCAGAGCAAGAACTTGCTGCCGCCAAAGGGCGTGAAAAGATGCTCTAGGAACAGCTCCTTATGGTGATCAACAATTCCCAAGAGCTGATATACCAAGAAGCTACAATCTTGTCATGAACTAGATGTTGATTTGTTTACTGTGGGCTAATTTGTTGAAATTTCTCATTTAAGTTGGTATCATTGGTGCCTACATCATTAACAGAAACTTCTTTATTATTTCCTTTTTTTCACACGAGATAAAACTTAAAAATGAACTGAAACTCCGAAAGAGAGCTGAGTCGTCCGTTGCAACAGCTGAAGAAAAAGCTAAACTTTTAGAGAAGAAACTATCTGAGATATATGGAAGTGTGGACATGGAGAAAAAACATCTGAACAATGATATTGCCCAACTGGGTAAAGAAGCAAAGCTTTCTGTATATAGAATTGGTGCAAGTGAAGTGTTATTTAAGAGACTTGATATGTTGACTGAAGTTATTTTTCTTTCTCATGTAATCATCGTATTTTCATCTGTTTTCTATTGGTTTTAGCTTGAAAGGATGCAATGTAGGGAAAACTGCAAAGACGGAGTCAGGTCTCTTAAGATCACAGCTTGAGCATCTTCAAGTGAAATTTGAGGAGGTAATCTATGTTTGACTTGCATCTTAAATAAAATAACACAAGTAAGAGGTTAAACTTATAGTAGAAGGATTCATGTATAATGTGTCTAATTTCTAAGCTTCTTTCTTTTGTAGGAGTCAGGGTCCTGAAGGTTGGAGATTGAGACAACGACACTTTGAAGCTGTTACAGCTCTCATTCGTTCATGTAGGAGATTTTTTCCAGAAGGAGTCGCACTGGAGATATGGTCTGAGTTCATGTGAGTTGTTGACGTGTGATCTTTAAATTCACATCATTTGATGTATACTCTTTTTCTCCACACATGGAATTCTCATCTTTCTCTTTAATGTCCATTCAGAATCCAACTCTTGAGTATTACACAACCTACAAAGCCTCAAATCTCAGAGAATGTGTTCAAGTTTTGCAAGATCTACAACCTACACCAAAGGTCAAAGGATGTCCCTTAAACTCTATACGTTTAACGTATAGACAAGAGAAGGTAAAAAAGATTAATATTAAACTCTTTGTTTCAAAACAGTTATTTTTTATACTTTCAAAATATGAGAAATTTTTTGGATTAGCGATAAAAGATGAGAATACGTATTATCTTTATAGATTATTATTATAGAGATTTTGATTTTTTTTTATAAAATCATTATTTGTAACTTAAACTTAACCTAATTATTATTTTGACCAGGAACTACCGCTAAAGGCAATACAAGAGACGACGACATAACGTCAAAGGCAATACAAGAGACGACAACAAACATAGAGACGATGACTTACCGTCAAAGGCAATACCGTCAAAGGCAGTACAAGAGACGACGATAAACATATGGTCTTAGCTCTTTGTTTCTTTGTTTTACATTGTAAACCAATGTTAATTGTGTTATACTACGTATATTATGATGTACGTATTGTGTTATTATGAAAAATAACAGTTTGATAGGATTCAATTAGGTTTCTATATCTTTTACAGTTTGATAAGAACATCTTATTGTGTTATTATGACGTATTGACGTATACTTGATGCTTTTGCTTTTCATCATCCCTTTGTGTTATTATTGATAGGATTCACAGGATAATTACAAGAAAAAATTTGTTGATGACAAATCTCAAAGACTTATTGATTCTCTAAATGCTGAAAATGAACAAGAGAGGTTTGATGGAGCAGGGTCATCTCGACCTCCCAAAGATAAAAGGCCAATTGATGTGGATCTAAATGATATTGCTAGTGATAATGATGATGATAGTAAAGGAAAATCGTCAGAGAAAAAATACTCAACAGTGTGGGAAGATTTCATTTTATTACTATGGTTGATAGTTCGGGGAAAAGTGAACAGAGAGCCCAATGTATACATTGCAAGACGGACTATGCCTATAACTCACACAAAAATGGTACAAATTGTTATAGGCGTCATATTCAGAATTGCAAGAGTAAGCCAAAAGATGGTGATGTTGGTCAAATGATGATGAATGCATAAGCAAAATTGAGAGCTAGGAAGATAGATCATATGGTTTTCCGTGAAATGGTTGCTAAGTGTATTATTCAGTATGATCTTCCATTTGCTTATGTTGAGTATGAGAGAGTTAGATCAGTATGGAAGTATTTGAATGCTGATGTGAACCTTATTAGTCGAAACACAGCTGCTGCAGATGTCTACAAATTCTTTGAGAATGAGTCAGCTAAGCTAAAAAGGGAATTGGCTGATCTCCCAGGAAGAGTTTGTTTTACTTCTGATTTGTGGACTGCTATACTCATGAGGGGTATATGTGTTTGACAGCACATTATGTTGATCATGAATGGAAATTGCAGAATCTGATTCTAGGATTCTGTGCTTTACCTCATCCACATACAGGTATGCATATAGCGAAGAAGCTTCTTGAGATATGGAGTGATTGGAGAATTGATAAGAAAGTGTTTACAGTGACTCTAGGCAATGCTACTAACAATGATGCAATGCTAGAAATTGTCAAGTCGCAACTGCGTTTGAGGAATGATTTACTGTGCAAATGAGAATTTTTACATGTCAGATGTTCAACACATATTCTCAATCTCATTGTGCAGGATGGGCTGAAAGTGATTGGTGATTCTCTGCATAAAATCAGAGAAAGTATCAAGTAAATTAAAGCTTTTGAGTCTCGTGAGAATTTATTTGAAAAGTGTGTGGAAACTGTTGGCATCAAATTAAAGGCTGGTTTGGTGCTAGATGTGCCAACTCGATGGAATTCTACATACAAGATGCTTAACAGGGTTCTGAAGTATCAACCTGCTTTTTATAATCTCAAAATCATTGATTCCAAGAATTACAAGTTTCTTCCTACAGACGAGGAATGGGTACGAGGGAGAATGATGTGTGACTTTTTGGAGCCGTTTGATGAAATAACTCGCCTTTTTTCAGGTGCTACTTATCCAACCTCAAATTTGTATTTCATGTAAGTTTGGAAGATTCAGAACTGGTTGCAAAAGCATGAGACTAGTTCTGATGAGATTATTAGAGGAATGGTCATCCCTATGAAAGAAAAATTTGATAAGTATTGGGAAGAATATAGTGAGATTCATGCAATGGCTTCCGTGTTTGATCCAAGGTTGAAATTGATGCTTGCTGAATTTTTTTTCAAAAATCTTGACATGAGTTCAGCTGAAGAGAAGTTGAAGTACTTACATGAGAAACTTCAAACACTTTTGAAGCATATGAGAAAAAACCAAAGTCGACACCAACACCTTTGGAAACACGATAAAATATTCGAAATGATGGTGGAAATCAAAGTGGAAACTTCACCAAGTATGATGTAAGTGTTTTTTTACGTCTTTAATGTTCCTTAACATCCTCTTCAAATTCACGCCACCTACAAAACAAAATAATTTGATAAAAAATTTTGTGGTACGACTCTTTTTAGCACTTACGTAACTTATATCAATTTGGAATGTAACACTTAGTAACTTATATTAATTTGGAATGTAACTCTTCTTAACACTTATGTACGTAATATTAATAATTAGGTGCTGTAAATTTATATGCTTATCTTTTTATGCACTTACATACGTAACTTATATGCTTTTCTTTTTAGTTTATTTTGATCTTTTAAATGAAGTTGTTAGTTACATATTATTGTAAAAATTTCTTTTAATGATTACTTATATGCTTTTCTTATAATGATTTTCATTAACATTATTTCTTTATGTTCATAGGAATTTTTTGCTTTTCGAAAAGTTAAAGTTTTTGTTAGTGGAAAGTCCTCTTTGGAGATATATTTAGACGAACCAACGTTAGATACACAGAATTTTGAGAGTTTGGATATTTTGAAGTATTGAAAGATAACTCTCAAAGCTATGGAGTATTAGCTTCTATGGCTTGTGATCTTCTTACTATTCCGATCACAATAGTAGTTTTAGAATCATCTTTTAGTATTCGAGCTTGAGTTTTGAACAAGTACAGAAGCCGTCTCTCCCAAAGAACGTTCAAGCACTAATATGCAGTCGCAGTTGGTTAAAAAGATTTGAAGCTTATGAAAATGGTACAAATACAATTTTTGATGTGTTTTAAGTTTATGGTATTCATAAATTCTGAATTAACTTGTTACTTTATATTTTTATACAGAGGAAAATGAAGAATATGATGGTGAAGATGCAATACTACCTTCTCTCCAATCAATTTTGAGGATCAAGATTTAGATCTAAGAAAATTATGTTGCAATTTGATATTTTCTAGGTTTTCAGTTATGTTTCCTTTAAATTATTTGGTTATATTATGCTTTTAGTTTTTTGCTTTAGCTTTTTTTTGGAAGTTTTTACTTTAGTTTACTTTTTATTTGGTGAAATATATTAGATTACTGTTATAATTTTCTTAAGAATAAACTCAAAGTAAAAAAAAAAACATAAACTTAAGATATTATCAAAAACTAATCCATAAAATTTCAAGTAAATGAATAATTCACTCAACTAGAAACAAACAAAACAGACTCTTAATGCATAATCACGAAATCATCTTCAAAACTTGAAATAGATTTAAATATATTTAGATGAAATGATTGTGCAGTAAATTGTTTGTAGCTCAGTGGTTGTAGTCACGTTTTCTTCAGCAAGAAACCTGATTTCGAGTCCCAGCTTTTAACTTTTAATGTTTAAATAAAAACCCGCGGGCCAGACCGTTTATCCGCTTATGTTAGTGGACGGGCCTGGACTTTAGTATTTGGTCCGCTGTTTAAGCTGGCTGGCCCGTTGCGGTCCATCAGAGAAAAATCAGCCCGTAGAGTTGGGCTCGTTAGACACAGGCCAGCCCATTTAACATGGCTAATACTGCATTAACTATGACTTCAATTTTAGAGTTTGGTTTCCAGACTCGTGCATCATCAACCTTCAAAATCTCAACCCTAACCTTGCTAGCATTGGAACCTAAAGGGACAAAATGTACTTTTTATGTTGGATCAGTTGAACACACACGACATATTGCAACACTTTGTCCATAGTTATCACAATCTAGTAGAATGCACTTCTTTTTCTCGCCTTTGCTTGAACCACTACTATTAGTACCACCACTCTAATAGTCTAAGAAACAAACAATTCCGTCAGATCAGTTCCATCAGAACAAACAAACATCTACTAAATTACTAACTTAAACGAGTATCTACTGACCTGATTGGATTTATTGGGTGATTCATATATTGTAGGTGCAGTATGTAGCTGTATCTTATCAATAAGCCATGTGATAGTCTCATTCAGTGCATCACCAATCAATGATACATCAGGACTAGGACTCCTAAAATAAGCATCAGGTTTCACCACCAGCTCGACCCTCACAACTACAACATTCGGTTCTAGAGGAATGTTGTTGACCAATTCTTTAGGGTCAGTTGACAATAATATCCAATCACCAATACACTCATTACCCACTTTCCAATAACCAAAGATTTGAATTCTTCCTATTGGCGCATCTAGAGCCTAATTAATCATTTAAATATGAATACAATATATTACTATTTGATTCCATATGAATTTAATAGAATTAAATTACATCAGTCATAAATAACCTCTGACCTGACCGTGTTAGGTGGTTGTGAGAAGTTGTTGTCATCATCCAATATTATCTTATCCATAGGCCAAGTGATTTTAATACCTATAGCAAGAATATGAGTATTAGAACACCAATCCAGTAGCTGACACCTAATTCTTCCTTTGCTTACATCACTTACCTCAGATTTAGAAACATCATTATGCTGTTTTAACAGATACAACAATATATAAGTTGCCAACTTTTTTAGTGTATAAATTTACTGCTACGCACCACGTTTTGGTAAATTACCTTATGGGCATCTACGTTATTAACCACAGTTTGCAATTCTTCTAGCTTGTTTAGTAATTCTGCTTGAGTAGCTTCAAGCTTCTGCACATGTGAGTGTCTAGCCTGTAAGAAAGCTAACTTGGTAATCATAGCCCCTCAGCCCATGCCTCTAAGTCTACCTGGCTTGTCTCTTCCTAGTATCTAACTGACAACATCTTCTCTAATGTTATTTGTGGTTCTTGAGTCCATTTCACTATCAACTGAGATGATTTTTTCCTGTAAAGAAGATTTTCAAAGTACAGGGAATCATACTTTGAACATGCTGAAGATTAGTTAGTAATTAACAATTGTAAAATATGCTCATACTTACAATAGTGTCTACGAAATTCTTCCCTCACAGGTCTTCCATCTGAATGCATGTGATATGCTATCCAGACTTTATTTCGAGTAACTTTGCTTGGATTATAGCTTTTTTGTTTCTACAGAAGCATACGAAAAATGTTACAAAATAAGTAATGTTTTCTACACAAGGTCAGACTATAAGGATACATAAAGAGTACCATCTCAGCTAGTCGAGTCATTCTTTTGCGACTGGTAGTGTGAGGAATTTGTGCTCTTCTTAGTTCTTTGTACTTGTCACTTTGTTCCTATTGGTACAAAAAGTCAGTTCACATAAATAATCAGATCAAACATACTCGCAACCATTATGTAACAATTACCATAAAAGCAGTGATGTGTACGTTTTTCACCCAAGTGTTCCATGCTGAAGTTGATTAGATGTTACTAGGTCTTAGTTGTTATAGTTGAACTTTGTTCTTTGTAGCTCAAACCTTTGAAGCAAGCCTTGACTTAGATGCTCGCCACAAACATCCCATATGCTTAAAGACCACTTTCTTTATGCTAGTCTTGTTTCAAATTGAATCTCCCCTCTTACAAATTACCAATTAGAATATTGAAAAAGTAATAGATAAATATTCATATTCAACAATAGAGATAAAATTATAATAACCTGAATTTCTTCCCACATTGCGCCTTTTATTTGTTTGTCAAGATGTCTCTAGTCATCTAGTAATACAGGCACATGCTCTCTCACGAGTGGACCAAGAAAGGAAGAAAGTGTAACTGGTCCTTTACCAACATGTTCACATATTGAATTGAATTCCACTTCTACCTTCTATTCGATATTTTTTGCCACATATCTCATCCTAGTTGGTCATCATGTCTTCTTCTTTTTGTTCTCAGATTATTGAGTTTGTGCTTCAGCAGAGTTAGAGACATCAATTGTGGAATGTGGGATGTGGTCTTCTATGTGAGGTGACTAATCTTCAACTCCTTCATCAAAAACCTCTTGATTCTGTCCCATTTCCCTCATATATTGATCATCTTTTCCCATCCATAATCAGATGCATCACCATGCTCTTTATCAACATCTTCATTACGTTTTAGATCCACTGTGGCATGCTTTTTTTTTCTTTTCCGAGTAAAAGACCCAACCAAACTTACATCCTCACCTTGTTGACGCTTACTTCAACAGTTAGTTCAACACCTCCAGTTTTTGTCATCTTTTACAACTTGAAACACAACAGTATACATATGGATTACTAATTATTTACTAACAGACCTTCAGAATCATTCTTAACACAAAAACTCTCGTCATCTAATGACTAATCTCCTATATCTTTAGCTGGCTGTACAAATATTGGTTTTGGCAATAAACTCTTCTACTGTCTCTAACTCATGGTATCCTCTAGGTGGCACTTTCATAACAACATACCAAGGTGAGAAATCATTTTCCCTATAGTAAAACACTTGTTTCACTTGTGAAGGCAAAATGAAAGGATCATTTGTTTAAGCTGATAGCTTCATATGGAGATTCACAAGCGTGAAACCATCTTCTTCTTTCAAGCCATTCCCTTTGTTAGCCCAAATACACCTAAAAAGTGGAACTTGGAACATGTGGTAGTCCACCAATATAATCTTCTTTATCACTCAATAAAAGACCACCATGTCTGCTATATGTCTAGTATTTTTAGCAGTAGCTGTACACATAGAAAATGCCTCATATGTTACACCACTATTATGAGTTTTCCGCTTTACATCATCTGTGTGGAATCGATGACCATTGATTATGTAACCTTATATGTTTGAGCAACACTTCTTGGTCCAAAGCTAGCCGTCTTAATCTAGTAGAATGTTCTATTGAATTAGTTGGTATCTCACATAAGCAATAAAACAATTAATTAGCATATAACATTTCACAAAATCTCAAACAAAGACATTACATATAATATTTAAAACCATTTTCTTAATCCACTGAGAGAACCTTTTTGTATGATATCTCCACAAGAGTGTTTTATTTTTCGCACATCTTACATCTGTTGCCTACAATTCTTCCAAGTGCATCCTGTTTCAAATACAAAATTATTAATCAAGCATATGAGTAATACAAGTCTAATTACTAAGTTAAAGATACTAAGTCAGTTATTAACTTACTCAATATATGGTTCCATCACTGTTGTATTCATAAGAATATACCTATGAGCTATGTCTTGCTCCTTATCAGTTAGAGTAATCTCTTTACCTTTGTGCAGTGACCTGCTTTCAAGAACATATTGATCTGACTCAATATCTTCATTTCGATTAATAGTTGCTTGAATTGGAACAAATTTTTGTAAAAACTCCATACAAAACGCAATACATTCACCAGCCAAGTATCCCTCAGCCATACACACTTTAGGTCTTGCAAAGTTTTTAACATACGCCTTTAGTGTCTTCATGTACCTGCACATATCAATTACAAAAATTGATAACAAGTAATATCTATAGATACTATTGATGTAATAATATCTACAAATATTACCTCTCAAAAGGATATATCTACCTGAAGTGTACATGACCACCTAATCCTGCTTCTCTTGGTGAATGTATTGGAAGATGGAACATAATGTCAAAAAGTGACGGTGGGAAGAATATCTCCAATTGGCACATTGTTTCCACAATCTCTCATTCTAATGATAGTAGTTTCTTTGGATCAATTACACGTTGAAAATCTACTAAAATGATTACACAAACGACTCAGTGCAATCCGAGGTCCTCTTGGAAGTAAACCTTGCAAAGCAATAGGAAGCTAATTTTTCATTAATACATGGTGGTCATGTGATTTCTTATCTCCGAGATTAGGAGGATCAACAAAACATAGTTTGAGATATTTGCACAATAACCATCAGGGCCTCTGAACTTCGTTGCTTTAAGCAAAATTTAAGTTTTTTTTGTTAGAAAACCAATAAGCTGGTGGTGGTAAGTTTATTCGTTTCTCGCATACCTCTGAATGCAAGTATGTCTGAATTCCAATGTCTTCTAGATCTTTTCTTGCTTTTAATCTATCCTTTGAGTTTCTAGAATGCATCATAGTAGATAATAGAGTGTCAAAGAGGTTCTTTTCAACGTGCATTACGTCAATATTATGTTTCACTGACAAAGGAGATCAGAAGATGGCTAGAACTTGCTTCATCGCCAAGTTGAAATTAAGAAACAAATCATGCATGATCGCTGCATCAGTTGGAAGTAGGGTACTAACCGAATCACATGCTCCCGAGAAGGTAGGCCAATCGACTGTTGTACTCATCAACATCGATTTGGCGGACCCGATAAAATATGTAAGCATCAACATTCACCTGAGCAAGCCAATCAAAGAGAAGCTGATACGTCTCCTTTAACAGAATGTGACGACATTGGCATGGGCACCAAGTGACATACCTGGAATCAACCCGACAATCACAAGTCATAGGCTAAATGTCGATCCGACATCTAAGCCAATCAAATAGAAGAGAAGAAAACTCGGGCCAGAGAGAAAACATGCCATAATCGAAGAGGTCAAAAAGCCGATTAAAGTCGGATCAATCACCGAAGTTCAGTATCCTGAATGGCTAGCCCATCCGGTAGTCGTTCTAAAGAAAAATGGAAAATGGCGAGTCTGCGTAGACTTTACTGATCTCAACAAAGCTTGTGCAAAAGACAGCTACCCACTACCGAATATCCAACGAATCATTGAAGCAACAGTTGGAAACGAACTTCTTTCATTCATAGATGCTTTTTTGGGATATAACCAGATTTCGATGCCCCTTGAAAACATGGAGAAGACTTCGTTCATCATGGAACAGGGCACTTATTGTTACAAAGTAATGCCATTCAAACTGAAAAACGCTTGAGCTACCTATGAGCGCCTCGTGAACAAAATGTTTGCCGACCAACTCGGACAAACAATGGAAGTATATATTGACGACATGATAGTCAAGTCGTTAAAAGAAAAGATCATGTTGATCATTTAGCTCCTTGCTTCAAAACTCTGAATGAATACCAGATGAAGCTCAACCCAGCAAAATGCACTTTTGGGGTTACATCGGAAGAATTCCTTGGATACATAGTCACTCAAAGAGGAATTGAAGCTAATCTGAAGCAGGTCACGACAATCCAACAATTTCTTTCTCTGAAGAAGAAGCGAGAAGTGCAAAGGCTAACAGGCCGAATAGCTGCCCTGAACCGCTTCATATCACGCTCAACTAATAAGTGTCTTCTATTCTACAACTTGTTGTGTGGAAACAAAGAGTTCAAGTGGGACAAAAGCTGCAAAAAGGCTTTCTCTGAGTTAAAATAGTACCTTTCAACAATGCAAATACTCGCCAAGCCAGAAAACAGAGAACCACTATAATTATACATTGCAGTTTCTACCTCGGCAGTTAGTGGTGTACTAATTTGAGATGATAGAGGAATTCAATATCCGATCTTCTATATCAGCAAGTCATTGGATGGAGCCGAGTCCCGATATCCAACAATAGAGAAACTTGCACTAGCGATAGTTACTTCAGCAAGGAAGTTGCGACCTTACTTACAGTCTCACACCGTTATAGTATTAACAAATCATCCACTTTAAACGATACTGCATAGTCCAAATTAGTCAGAATGATTGACAAAGTGGGCAATTGAATTAAGTGAGTACGACATCGAGTTCAAAGAATGTACAAGTGCAAAGTCGTAACTCTTAGCCGACTTCATAATTGAGCTATCTTCAGATCTAGAACCTCTAGACTCAGCAAAGGATCAAACATGGAAGATATATATGGATGGATCTTCATCACATCACGGCTAAGGAGTGGGCATCTGACTAGAGAGCCCAACAGGAGAAGTCCTAGGAGCTCTAGTTGGAAAGGACTTGCTTATTTTCTCTCCTAATTTAGAAAGACGAAAATATGTGGTTCGGTTGGTTGTTGAGCAACGGAAAGCATGGGACAAATTTATATTGTATAGTAAAAATTGAACTCCAAATTAGGCCAAAGACAGGTACAGAAAATTCTCAGAGGCTGAAGCACCAAGTAGGAGAGGTCAGATTCAATATCTCATCCGATGAATCGCGATCAGCACTGATTCCCTTGCCGTTGGATCTGTACCTTAAGACTCTATCACTGGGAAGAGGCATCTATTAGCTAGGGATACAAGGGCTCTTCTCTAGTAGCAGAGTCTTAGATCAAGCAACTCTTATTTGTTAAAACAGAGCACAATGCGCTTTAGGCACCGAGCGAGAAACCTCTCTTCTTTCCTTTCGGTTTATTCACTATCTGGAACATTTGTTTCGACTTGTATTTCTAGCTTTAAACAACGACGCAGAGTATGGGACCCTAATTGCGGGAATTAAACTGGCTAAGGAAATCAGAGCTACCAATATTGATTGCTATTACGACTCCTAACTCGTTGTTAACCAAGTTAACGGAGGTTACAACACGAAGAATGATCGAATGGAAGCTTACCTTAACGTGGTAAAGAAGCTGACCAAGGAATTGAGATTTAAGATCAACAAAATCTCAAGGACTAAGAACACATCTGCCGACGCCCTAGCTGCTCTTACATCCACAACAGATCCCATCCAAAGACGAATCATCCCAGTGGAAAGCATAGATCGACAAAGCATAAGCCTACGAAAAGGAGATCTAGAACTCGTCTCGGCTATTGATGGAATTTGAGAAGAATCTGAATCCGAGATGGCAGACGCTGAACAAAACGACAAACATAAGGTGGATTGGCGAGACAAAATCCTAGCTTACTTCCTGGACGATGAAACACCAGAAGACTAATGGGCAACATGCCGATTGAAATCCAAGTGTGCTTTCTACGCCCAAGTCGGCAGAAAAATTTACCAAATAAGTACAAACGGAGTATTGCATACTTGCGTGCACGGAAACAAAATCGACGAGATCATCAAAAAGACACATGATGGAGCGGGAGGAAACCACAACAGTGTAAGAACATACGTTCACAAGATCAGAACACTCGACTACTATTGGCCTACTATGGCAAATAATTGCGCCAAATACACCGCTAAGTGTGACAAGTGCCAAAGACACAAACACATCGTTCACACTCCAACCAAGGAGTTAAAATCGACAATCATGCCTTATCCATTTATGCGATGGGTAATGGATATAGTCGGATCATTACCATCATCACGTCAAAAGAGATTTATGCTCGTTATGACCAACTACTTCTCAAAGTGGGTTGAAGCATAAGCTTATTCTCAGATCAAGGATAAAGATGTGATCAAATTCATGTGGAAAAATATCATTTACCGACATGGTCTTCCATACAAGATCGTAACTGATAACGGATCTCAGTTTATCTAGGTGAAATTCACCAACTTTTGTGCCAGATGAAATATCCAAGTAAGCAAATCAACGCCATAAAACCCACAAGGAAGCGGCCAGGCCGAGGCCATGAACAAACAGATCCTCAAAGCTTTAAAGAAGCAACTCTATGAAAAGAAAAAATGTTGGGCTTCCAAGTTGGAGGGCGTATATGGTCACCTCAGCGATCAACCGGACAAAATCCATTCTCTGTTTCTCACAGAATGGAGGCAATGACTCCAGCCAAGATAGCTGTGCCAACTCTAGACCGTGAACATCTTTTTGAGAATGAAGATGCTAACAACGATGCTATCAAAAATAGCATTGACGACTTAGAAGAAGAACGCGATGAGGCACTTCTTCGAGTACAAAACTATCAACAACAAGCTACAAAGTACTACAATAAGAAAGTACATGGACGACACTTTGCAGTGAGAGATATTGTACATTAAAAAGTGTTTGAGAACATGACCGAACTCAATGTCGGGAAACTCGGCGAAAATTGGGAAGGGCCATACATTATTTTTGAAGTCGTAAAGCTAGAAATCTACAAAATTGCTAGCATGGAAGGAATACCAATTCCTTGAAGTTGGAACTCCATCAACTTAAAGCGATACTACTACTAAAAGCTTGCCATCTCGGCGAATTAGATGTGTTACTTTACGCATCTTTATCTACCTAATTAATTATGTAATGAGAACCACGTCTTGGCTTGATCCCTTCAGGGTATGTAGGTAGCTTTCGGGTCCAGCTAGAACTCTATAAAAGTTTCAACTGTCCCAAGTCGGCATCCAAAACAAAAAAAAAACAAAAATAAGAATAGGTTACACCCTATATCTTCCAAAGTCGCAAGCCAAGATAAAGTCTTTCAAAAACAAATGCAACTTATCTTTAAGTCGAGTCTTAAAATCTCGCCGACCTAACCTCGAAAACTTATTTAAATCACAGAAACTTCACCGAATCTAAACCTCGAGAGTTCCCAACTAAGGTATAGTCCTTATCTCAAATGCCGAGTTTTCAACTCGCCGAGTCTAATCTCACAAAACTTAATATCACCGAGTCTAAATCTCAAAAATCTATGACTAAAGTCTAGTCCTTACCTTCAAAATCGAGTTCTAAGCTCACTGAACTCAACCTCGGGAAACTTATACAATACTTGACTGTTACGAGATTAACCTCTCATAACACTGATGGGAATCTAATTCTTGCTGAAAACACAAGGCCTAAGCTTTGTGTAAATGTTCCGAGATTGAAATCTCACCAAAAATCAGAACATAGTTCCGTACAGATTTAAGAGATCAGTTCTCGTCAAAAAGACAAAGCATAGCTTTGTGCAGACTTAATGAGATTAACTTTTCACCAAACGACGGAATATAGTTCCTTATAGATTAATAAGACCAATTCTCATCAAAAGACAAAAACATAACTTTGTACAAGTTTACGAGAATAAAATCTCACATAAATAGCAAAACAATATGTTTTGTACAGGTTTGTCGATATTAAAATCTCACTCAAAAGACAAAGCATAGCTTTGTATAGGTTTACGATTTGCGAGATTAAAATCTCACTTAAAAGACAAAGCACATCTTTGTACAGAATTACGAGATTAAAGTCTCAAACAAAGTCAGAACATGAATTCTGAACAGATGATTGAAAATTCCTTAGACCAAGTTTTACGAATATGGTTTCCGAATCTGAACTTCTTAAAACTCAAACTGAGTCCTAAAATCTCAGGTTTAAATTTGCATAACAGAAAGTTCTCTTCCTAAGCTAAAAAGAGATCAAATAAACGCGGGAAGAAACTGGTCTAAACGCATAAAAAAAAGAAAAGGATCTTGGGAACCAGAATTCATAAAATAACGAGTCAATCATGTAAGCAATTTTTTCATTCATAATCAAATATCAAATTTTGTTTCATTTACACAGAAAAAATATTTACAAAAAGCACTGAGTACAAAAAAGTATGTACAACTCCTAAAAGAAGCCAAACGACAACTACAAAAGAAGACTACGACAAAGCCCGAAAAAATTACGGTGCTTCTAGGAGTCCACTTTCACCAGTATTGGAGGCTTCTCAAACTTCAAAAACGGAGATGACCAAGTCCACAGCAAGCAGCGGCCTCAAGCTCTCCTTATCAACGAGTTCCTTGAACTTGTTCACTTTGGCAGTCATCGAGTCAATGATCGTAGGAGGGATGTTGAATCCACGGTTGGAAAGCAATTGGAGAATATTTTCTGACCCAATAAACTGGGTATACGACAAACAGGCCTCGAGGTTCCTATCAAGATCACTTAACTGAGCAGAAATTTGGCCAAAACAATTAGACAGATGTTCATGAAGAACCCTGAAGATTCTCAAGTTCTCAACAGTTTGTGCCTGGCGGAGTCGAGAATGAAAGTCTCCCCTCATCGAATCCAACTTGGCTCACAACCTCAAAACCTTATCTTTAGCCTTCTTGGCATATTTGAAGGCGGCACCCTGATCAGAATCAGCACAATCTAGCGACTCTGATAGAGTCGCATTTCGAGCTACCAACTTGAGGACGTTTTTTGGCTCCAGTCTCAACTCGTCTTTGACACGAACAAGTTCCTCCTTGGTGGATGAAAGTTCAGATCAAAGTTCCACCACTTCAAGGTAGTCCTCAACAACTCCGGTAGGCGTACCCCTACCCCTTTGATGAGTGTGATTTTTAATGGTTTTAGAGCACTATTTTAGGTTGTTTTTGTGTCCGTCTAGCTAGTTTCACTTGCATTTAGGTCCATTTAAGTTAGTTTTGCACTTTTTGCATTTGCATTTGGAGTTTTGGGATTTTCTTAGGAAATGGAGCAAAAAGGAGCATAAAATGGAGCTAGAGCATTGGAACAAGTTGCTCGGGAAAGGAAGCTACCAACCACTCGGACCATTGCCTCGCGGCTTGCTGGCGAGGACCACTCAATCTGTTTACAGAAGGGAAGCCTCAGTCACACACCTCGACCTATCCATCAAGAAGGAAGCTCAACCTAAACAACTCGGGCCATTCACTTGGCAACAAACCAGCGA
>OVBA01000803.1:0-14044 GCA_900406435.1 Lepidium aucheri
TCTACCAAGTCAGCCTCTTCTTCTACACTTTCCGGTTGTTCCACCGGATGTTCAGCTGAGTCTTCACAAGTCCGTTCGGCTGACTTTTCAACTACCGGATCCACCGCATGTTGCACTGAAGGTTCCGCTGGTTCCACTACAATTTCCGCAGGAGGTTCCACCAAAGTTTTGCGAGCAGACGTGAAGCGACCAGATAGCAATGGTCCAAATCCACGTCCCATATATCGAGCCGCATTCTTTGTGATGGGCATCGTAGCAAGTAGGAGTTCCGGTGAAGGGAAAAGGAAGAAGATTCCGGTAAAAACTACAAGATTCCAATAAAAGCCGAAATGGTTCCGGTGAAGATGAAAGGGGGAAAATGAAAATCGACAATTGGGATTAGGGTTTGTTGATTTTACTGTCGAGTAATAATGTTGGTTTATACAAAAGGATTTCAATTGGCTGGTTTGTACAAAATTTTAATTTTACTCTAGTAAACCAACATTCACCGGGTCTATTTCGTGGATCACGGGTTCGGGCGGGTATAAACTCTTGGATCCAAAGGTCAAAACGGTAAAAGAATCTATTTTAATGCATTATTCGATTTAATCAGATAAATAAAAGAATGAGTGAAGTATTTGAGTCACTTTCCTCTCAACAGAGAGCACATGAGTCATTCGCCCAGTTAAGACCGCCAAAGACTGTTTACGAGGAGCGAGTTTCCAACGGAAAGGTTCAGAAACCGAAGAGGCTCTGTCAAACTAACCATTTATTTCCCTTAACAAATCATTTTATATAAAAGGTATATATAACGATTGAGCATGCACTGAGGACGTTTCAATACTGCTTTTACCTGCTAAAGCTACCTTTTGTGTGAGGGTTTGCAAGTGAAATCGATGTATCCACGCGAATCTCGGGGCTCCGGTATCCGTAGGGGCTCTGGAGGACGTTCTTCGGCATCTATGCAATGGGTTCCTCGTCGTAAAAGCGAACCTCCGGTAATTATACTTGATTATCGTCTCGAACTCTTTTCTTCAACAATTTTTGTGTTTTTTTTCTCTTACGTTTTCGAATCGAAACCCCTTGACTAGACTTCACATGTTAGCTTTTCTTTTTTGATAGAGTTATCAGCCTTTACTTGTTAAGTGCTAATGTTATGTAGATTGTTCGTAAGCAGGTTTACTCCTTTGTGATTTATAGGTTACAGTTGATAGGTCCTTGGATGAATTGTTTGGTAATCGGGGAAGTGGATCTCGAGGGAGAAGAAAAAGTACATCATCATTCTCTTCTATAGATACCAACGATGAAAACGTTAATCAGGTCCCAGTTGAAGATGTGGGACCTCAGGAAAAGGGTCTTCTACAGCAGACACAGTTACTAGAGGATGACACAGGTTTCACCAAAAGGCTACCTGCTGTCATGAAATCTGGAGATAACGAGATTCTCTTTCAATCATCTACTTCTCCTAGTATAAAGAACACAAGAAATCCTAGATTAGTTTCATCTGTCTCTAGAAAAGGGAACAAGAGTGGCACTGGAGTGTCTTGTGATCTTCAGAATAAGATTAATGATGTTTCGCTGTCTCGCCATGAGTCTGTGTCTTCTACAGTTGGCCAAAGAGTTGAGCTTGTTGACGATCATAATAATGCTCACAAGTCTGGTGGTGCTGGGAAGCCTGTAAAAGAAAGCTGCACGAGACCTTTTGATCTCTTTCTCAAGAAGAGTGTGGGACTAAAACCCACTCTTCTGGAACTGAACAAAGTAAAGAGGAAATTAGCTACGGGGTCCACAGGAACTGTTCTTAGACCTGGAATGGTACTTCTCAAGAACTACTTATCAATTAGTGATCAAGTAACGGTAGTGAATAAATGCCGTGAGCTGGGTGTGGGTGAAGGGGGCTTCTATCAACCGGGTTATCAAGATGGAGCGGTATTGCTTTTGAAAATGATGTGCCTTGGAAAAAACTGGGACCCTCAAACATCTCAATATGGTGAAACTCGACCTGTTGATGGTTCCACTCCACCTCAAATTCCTCTTGAATTCAGTCAGATCGTTGAGAATTCAATCATAGAATCACAGTCCCTAGCTGCTATGAATTCAAAGAAGATTAAGGGAGAAGATGAAATACCATTTATGTCGCCAGACATCTGTATTGTAAACTTCTACACAACTACTGGGAGACTTGGTCTCCATCAGGTTAGTGTTCAAACAACATTTTGATTTCATAAAGCTCCTAGGTTTTTGGATCATTAGTTTTGAATATTTAATATTTCAGGACAAAGATGAGAGTGAAAGGTCCATTCGGAAGGGATTACCTGTTGTTTCGTTTTCTATTGGAGATTCAGCTGAATTCTTGTATGGTGATCAGAGGGATTATGGCAAGGCAGAAATGATACTCTTAGAATCTGGAGATGTTCTCCTATTTGGTGGCAAATCCAGAAAGATCTTTCATGGCGTGAGATCAATTCTTAAAGATACTGCCCCAAAAGTTCTTGTGCAGGAAACAGGTCTTCGACCAGGTCGTCTGAATTTGACTTTTAGGCAGTATTAATGCAAAGCTAGGAACTTTTTTTAATGTATTTTGAAGCTGCTTTGAATAGCTTGGGCATGTACAAATTGTAGGCTATTTGTTTATCTTTTGGTTCTTAAGCAGTGAAAGACGCAGATATCTTTGCACTTGTTCTTATTATATTTTTGGTTAGTTCATAATGTCTTTGCAATATGACGATACTTTGGTTTTTCAAATAATCTTTGCCAAACCTTAAAAAACACTTGACAAAACCACACGAATTTGTATTTAGTAAATTGATATAGGTCTGAATTCTATTTCTACTATACACATTAAATTAAGATCTAGTTCGGTTTGCTGCTGTTCCATTCTTGTTGGTAGGCATATTTTCACATTGCAACGGTTGTCTTGTCAGTCGCGAATGTGCCTATACTCTAATAGCTGATGCAGCTGAATGTACATAAAGTAGCAAGCAAGAGTATATTTTCTTCTTCAGTCGTTCTATATTGTCTAACAAAGAGTTATCACTAGAGTGATGATCACTTCTTACTTCGTCCAGCCATTCGTTTGCTTGCTTAAGTAGGGATAGTGTCTCGGCAATATGATTATCGGGTTCTGCTTGACGCCCTCCTTTATTATTTCTTTTTTTCTCCGAAACGCTAGCATGAAATCCATTATCTAATGCTTCTTCCAAGAATTTCAAAAACCAGCTTCTTGTTTCTCGTTTCAAAGTGTTTTTCACTTCCTTTATCTCTTCAGTGCCATTTCCCTTAATCCATTCCATCTTTTCAGCTTCTGTTAGAGTTTTTGAAGATTTTGATGTGGTTCTGCTTGAAACTAGACTTGTTTTCTTGCTTAACTTTTCGGGTTCCTTATACAATGAAGGAATATTCACAGGCTGGAATGATTTATCTTTGGATGCTGCAGCAGTGACCTGTGCTTGGTCAAGGATACTTTGGAGAGTGAAAAAGTTTCTGAGAGAGATATGTGGATTCTTTGGCGAAGCATTTGAGCTGAGGTCAGCAAACATACTGCAAAATCATTGTTTCTTTCATCAGGCAAAAGGCAAAATCATTGTTTCTTTAATCAGTCAGTTATGACCAGGTTTAGTTTTGAAGGTAACTTGCCTGATACACTTGATAAGATGTGAAGCAGCCAGTACCTCTCTTTGTACTTCTGTGGCTATTAGAGCTGCAACATTTCTCCTTCTCTGCATTCCCTTTGGATTAAGAGATTTATTCAGCGATGAGCTTGTAGGGGAATGATTCAGAAAACAAAAGGAGAGATACAGAGATTATATAAAGCGTACTTTACCCAATTTTGATAGAGTAACAGGCAGAGAGCTCCATGATACATCCTCAGAAGAGTTACTCTTCCTGTTCATGCAATTTATTGTGGAGCTCAAAGAGGCTTTCCTTGGCTCTGCCTTTGTTGGAGCTGTCGCAGGCCGAGATTGTGGAGGACCAGGTAGACGTGCCTGTGCTCATAAACAGTATGTTAATTACAGCTGAAGCACAGTACCTAATATATACGCTAATTTAGATGATCCTAAGACCGGTGTGACTTATCTGAAGAACACACACACCTGATCATTGTGCTCCCTTTGCTTGCCTTTAGCCAATTCACCAACTTTCTTAGTTGCCATTATCGATCCAGTCTCACTCTCATTGTTGCTACCGCTGCTACTCGAATCGGATCCGCTTGTTTTTGTGTTTGAAATACCCTTCATATATCTTGAAGCCACACCTGTCTTCTCTTCCTTGATTACAAAAGCTTGGTGTCTTTTCAAACTCTCCACCTTGTTCGTACCATCTTTCTGCTGAGAATTTTTGTATCAAAGAAAAGCTTTTTCTAGAACTAAAAGTCCAAGAATCTGATGATTATAACATGACGTTACCTTCTTCTGCCTTTGATTTTCTTCCTGTGTAGATGATGTGGTCTCACTAGGTACAAGCATCTGCATCAAATCTTTGGGATTTCCTACAAAAGGATGGCGACCAGAGATCGGTCTAACTCCCACCATCACCGGAACAGGTGTCCCAGCTTCAAGTTTATCAACGTAGAAGAACTGTCCCAGTCCTAGTTTGTTGTTCAAGATAAGTTCGTTGTCTTCGTTCCTGAGAGAGACGTATGTGGAGTGAGATGAATCCGACACTTTGATGAAGAAGCCTTGGTTCGGCCAAAGCTCTGAGCCGGCTAAAGCAGGGACAATGCTGATTACCTGCAAGAGAACAGACCGATATTCTCCTCGAACCTTAATGTTAGTATTCATCGTCTGAAGAAGCTTGATTAACACTCTAGGCGTAAGAGAAGCCATTATTGGAAATTGAACAGTACAAGACTGAATTTACAACAGAGAGAAGAAACAAATGTTTTAGTTAATTTGGTTGGATTCTCTGATCCTTGATGATGGAGCATCTTCTCTATCTTTGCATGTCAGGTAAGTAACATCATCAAACTTCACTTGGCTTTGAAGTCAAGTGATCATGTTACTTATGAGGATTTCTTGTCCCAATTTTCTTTACGTTTTCGGTGAATGATTAATTTACCCTTAATGAGGTAGACTGGTGTTGTGAAGGGGGAGGGAGCTATTCGGAATTTCAATTCTGGGTTACGTCAACTTCGATCTCACGTCACTTTCCGTGGAAGGTGAGTATTATTATGTATATAACTTCTTTGTTCCAACTCTTGCGTGTTGATCACAAAACTAAATATTATTGGCCTGTTACATTACAAAGATTATTAATTGCTACCATACTTCATTAATCAAAACTGGATGCGTTTGTTTCATCAGAATTCCAAGTTTCAAATTGGACATTATCTTACATTCAGCCACACACTATTCTTCTGAAGGGTCAAAATGGTAAATGAACATTGCCATCCTTTATTGGTTTGTGCAACCAAAATTACATCGATATCAAACCGATAAGGACATGTTTCAGGTTAAATACAATTTACAATGTAGGCTTCTTACCCACTATTAGGAAATTCACACAGAAGAGGGGCTCTCAATGATACATTCATTAAAAACAAAGAGCACAGAACATCTCACTTATATACTCGTGTAGGTTGTGCCTGCGTTGTAGTTCTTTTACCTTTCATTCGTTTCGTTTCCTGACTTCTTTTATGGATCTTGGTTTCAGATCATTTTCCTTTGCTACGAAAATTGGAGAGTGAAAAGAATGACCTTGGAGCTGTAGTAAATGTTAAATTTAAAGTGTGAGTAAAAAACCATCTAGCAAAAATTCTATATGAGTAATTCACAGCTTAATGATATATGTACCTTCAACCTTTAGGTTCTATAAGAAAAAATCGGTTAGGAGTTTTGGAGAGTACAACACTTGATTGATTTACCTTTTACAGAAGTTCCTGACGTCTGATCCTCCTTCAGTTTATAGCTCAATGCTGCGTTAGTAGTTTGGACTGAAATCAGATCCACAATATTAGATCATCAAAACAAGATAAACAAACTGAGATACAAAACCAAGCCGTTATTTACTCTAGTACTGAATATTTATAGAGTTAAGGTCACCGATTTTTGACAAACTGCGAAGACCATCTTTTGACGCTTTATATATATAGAACAATAACGCAATGATATATGAAATGCTTTTTCGTTTACCTTGTTCATTGGATAGCTCGCTCTCGTTGAAGCTATCACCAGAGGGATGGCTCTGCAAGAATCCCATTCTTGACTTTCTCAAGTCTTCTGATGATCGATTTGCAGGATCTCTTCCATCATCAGTATCATCATCCCCTTCAGACGTTGTAGCAGATATCCAGTCAGCCAAACTCTCAGCTGCACGGTTTTTCCTTCCAAAATTTAAAAGCCTTTTTAACCCTTTTGTCACATCCTGTTGGCACTGACTGACAGATGGATTACCAGCAGCAACACGTTTCTGAGCTGCTCCCCATTTCTTTCTCATTTGAGTTGTATCATTTTCTGTATTGTTAAGGGAAGAGAAGTTCCAGAAAGCAGGACTACCCACTGGAGAGTCCACAGAAGCATCAAGTTCAGATGCCTCGTTTAAATATTGATGCTCCACTCGCAAATTCCATGGAACAGTTCTTTCGCCAGGTGAGTCCAAAAGTGAACCCATGGTTTGATGCCTAGAAGCCATAGTAGCAGGTAATTCAGCATTTGTACCAGGGTAAGGCTGAGAATGAGATTCGCCATTTGGAACCTCAGCATTACCCCATTCTTCAGACTCCTGACTTTGTCTTGGGATCTCATTTTCTGCATCAGTAAAAGCTTCGACTTCCGTGTCATCCAGCATTTCTTCCATCCCTTCTTTCTCCGTATCATCTGATGCCTCAGATCCTTCTGAAGCCTTATGTTGCGCATTATCAGAACACATACCCGTTCCAAGATTGCTATGATTTATCTCGCTTTGCTCTTGTTCTAGATTCAGAGGTACATAAACAACATCTTCTGACTTCAATCGAGAAAAGTTTGCGGCCAACTCAGCAGCTTCAGCAGCACCTTTTTTGAAATTTGTTGGTCTTCGCTGCTTCTCTTTTTCAGTTGAAGCCTTCGAGCGGAAAGAACTTCTCACCTGTGAGCGGACGCCATTTTTTACACCTCCAGAGGCTGGTTTCATGCCTTCCTTCTTGATCTCTGAGAAGTTAGGGACTGACTGCGCAAGAAGTTTTTCTGATTGTCCTCTTCGCCTAACAGCACTGGGAGCAGAAACTTTAGCTGCCGAGCGTGAAGCTGATGTAGCAGTGGTTCGAACAGTCAAGAAGTTATTTTTGTTTTGTTGTAGCTTCTTATTCTGGGTGCTCCTGGAAACATCCTCATCTTCTTCACTGTGAAATGAGCTAATGGGATGCTGTCAAGCCATTACATTGTTACGCTTATTAGGAAACTAATAAAATTATTTGACCCACTCAATAATTTTAGCTACCACAGGTGAACTTTCAGAAAAATAAAATGCTGTATACCTGATCCTTTTTAGCACTCAACTTAGAATTGAAGCGTACAAGCTTCTCTGCACGTTGGGCATTTGAATAGCGTCTCATAGTAGACTGAGAAAATTTGTTTTTCATCTCAGCATTACTGCGATCATATATATCTTGCATCATCTCTAGTTTGGCTTCCTTCTCGGTCCTTCTGCAACTCCAGTCTTCCTTCAGCTTGGCGTCTCTTTTCTCCATATATTTCTCATAGAACTTTCCTCTAGAATGATCTGAAAAATTGATTTCTGGATATTTTGGCCTTGTGGTATCTCCATTGTCATTGTGAACAACCATCTTCATTGTTGGCGGAGTTTTAAACTTGTCTTCATCGCTTGAGCTTAAAGCTGGCATTGTCGGAGCCTTGTGATCAGAAATTTGTGCAGACGATAGATCCTGTGCTACAGGTCTTTTCAGCTGTGAAGTCACAGCTTGTTCACTCGGCTTTCCAGGCTTACCTCTACGAACAGAACTGGATTGCTCCCCCGGCACACGAAGCATATGTTCAGCAAATAGCTTTTCAAGCTCGTTTGCTTTCACTTTCAATTCGTCATTCAGCTCTTGACTTCCCTTAGACGGTCTTGCCCTTTGAACTTGCTCAGGGTGGGACACTTGTGTTTGAGTCTCATTGTCAGAGATATCTGTAACACTAGTAACAGGTGCAGGTAGCTTTGTATTTAGAACAGCAGAACCAATTTCAGTCCTCCTATGCGGTCTTTTCATTTGTTCAGAACCTAAAAGTAGATCGTGCAACAAGAAAATAATCAGAATCTGTTAAAAGTTTCCCCTTTGTCAAAGTCAAGATATTAAGATAATATATATCTAAAAAGGAAAGAAGAGAGGTACGTTAACCCATTAAGAATTAGTCAATTCTCCTATTCACAGACTCAATTATTTAATAATAAAGAATACTTCTCCGGTCATAATCATTTCAAGCACTAAACACAGGTAAGCACAGAAGAAACTATCTACAGAAAAAAGAAGTGCATGATGGTTCTTTGATGATTTCAAATTCCCGTTGACGCAAATATTGTGTAAAACCATATCATCAAAGAGCTGAAATTATAAAGGAAATTCGTAACATGCATATAAGCGAAAGACCAATACAACATTTACTATTATCTTCCTGTACTAACCTCCATAAACCAATGATTTTCTCTGGCGATCCTCAACAAGTGGTGATTTCCTAGGAGACTCCACAGTTCTTCCATCGCTCTGAATATTTGTGATGTTTAGTTCGGTAACACCTAATTGCTGTAATCTAGATAATGAATGACTCGGAGGATCTGTAAACTGCACCTGGTTCCGCCTATTTAATTCAAAATCGCTCATTTTGTTGTCCACCTCATCATTCCCCGAGTTATCCGATGTGGCTCTGGAATTCTTCTCATAGAATCTATACTCGGAATTCTTCTTCAACGTTCCATTCTGAGAGTTTCCTTGATGCCCTACTTGATTAACAGTGCTTAATGGCACCTTCAAGTCTACCTCGTTGTCTTTTCGTAAAAATGTAGAACTTGAATTCTGAAACTCCACTTCATCCATTCCGCAGTCACCAC
This sequence comes from Lepidium aucheri, assembly GCA_900406435.1. Taxonomy (NCBI): domain Eukaryota; kingdom Viridiplantae; phylum Streptophyta; class Magnoliopsida; order Brassicales; family Brassicaceae; genus Lepidium; species Lepidium aucheri. The sequence continues at coordinate 9,004 of OVBA01000803.1, forward strand.
CATTGTTGGAAGTACATTCTTTGTCACACACATGAGGATTCGCATCATGGCTCAATCCGTTCTGCTCTTTTTTATTGTAGCCAAAAAACTGTTTTGAGGAAGTACCGCTTTCATCTTTGGACACTGAAGATGACGAGGGAGTGCACAATGGACTATCACCAGTATCATCCTTCCTATCATTTCCCAAATCAATGCTCATGTCACTAGCACCACTCCATCTTCGTACTACAACCTTACCCATGCCTGCAGAAGATGATAAATCAGAAGACAGTGTTTTCACCTCAGTGGATTTTGCCACAGCTGTTTTCTCTCCAGAGTTCTCTTTCTGCTTATTTTCAAACATGCTGATCCTCTCCTGCACACTAAGCCGTCTCGTGAGTTGCCTAGACTGACTTGCTAATGGCTCATTTTGTACAGTGCTTTTTTCCTCTTCAGCTTTTTCATCACGATTACTTTGTGCCCTAAGCTTTAATTCTTTTTTACAGTAGTAGTTGGTTCCTGTAGCGCTTTGCTGTTCCATAACAGTTTGATGTTCCTTATGTTGGTCTTTTTCAGTCGTTAGGTTTTCAGATGGGTCTTCACTGGGATCATCAATTGACATATCAGATTCCCAAGATGAACGAATAGCCTCTTCCTCCTGATTAACCCTCCAAGAGCTCATAAGATCTTGCCTTCTCTGGCAAACTGCGATAAACTTGCTGCATGCTTCACTGCAATAAGTATACCAGACCAAGCATGATTAGAATAGACATAACTGACAATTAAATAAGTCGAAAACCAAATGTTTTTGGAACTCTATGTATGAAATGCCTACTTTAATAAGTGAGATATATCACAAGGTTGACTATTGGTCACCCAAAAAAATTAGATACTTTGTAATCCAGTTAGGCGTCCTACATATTTAACTATGTTCATCCACCTAATGGCAGTTCTGAAGTCTTTATCAGACCAAACCTACCTAATTAGAGCATGATGATTTTCTGTTTACGGAAATGACCATGCATCGAGGCCTCTGAACAGGTACACGCAAAACATATAGGCGACTAGATAAACGTGCAGTTTAGATGATCATACATTAAACAGGTGTTTCGAAACAACTTTTGGTATTATGAAGGTCCTAATTCTGAAGAGGAGTCACTGGCAAGGGGTATTAAACCTAGAAACCTTAATTTGTATGGTCTACCTTGCAATAATTATATACATACAAGTAAAGGGAAAAAAATTTACACTATGACTAGAACTCAAAGTACAGCACCCATTACTTTCTCCAAACCCAGATAAGTGAGACAAAGCCAAGTAATCAAAAGTGTTTTGTCTTCTTGTGTGTAAAAAGGGCTCCAAATAATTGCTGACACAGGAGGCCAGAACAACAGGAAATACTGAAAAAGTAATAGCGGATATGAAGTAAGTGATATCTTAATACTTACTTCAAGCGATTAGCCCCAAATCGATCAGCAAATTGACTAAGTTCAAAGACTGTTACAGGGTTGAAATCAGCAGCCGATGCGCGATTACAAGCAGTTGCTAAGTCCTGTCTAACTGCTGCAAGCCGTAAATCAATAGCTCTCAGTAACTCCTTCCTGGAAGGCACAAAAACAGGAAAAGATTCAAAATACACATTTTAAGAGTGCATAAGACTATTAAAATCAAGCAACTTTGCAAGATTACACAGAACACATATTAACAGATTATTTGGAAAAATGATCATAATTAATCAAAGGTAAAAATCAAGAAAGGTTGAGACTTTACTTTGTCACATCAGCTGCTGGTGTAGTTTCTGTGCCATCTGAACCAAGAAAGGTTTAGCCAGATTATACCAAAGCTAAAGTAAGAAAGGAACTAACATGTAATTGAATATATCTGATGGACTGTAGATTATATAATGACTTCACATTCTAAATATTACTCTGCCAGTCATAAGCTGCCTTGTAGATGCCTTTTTCTCATTTTTTGGCAGTAAGATTCTAATGGCAGCTTACTGATTATGAAGGCATTTTGTAAAGTCAGCCAGTGTAAGAGTTTAATCAGGAGGGGAAATATGGTCGTCTATACAAGACACTTTTCTTGCGTCCATGAATAACTTACCAGCACCATAACTTACTTCACAATTATTATTCTCTGTAAGCAATTTCTTAGGGGAAATGCATAATTGCTAATGGACAATACATGTGGAAGACATGTTTTTTTTTAGACCAAAAAAGAAAGAAGACATGTTAACAATATTCATACCTTTTGCACTGGATTGCTGCTCACCAGTTCCCTAAAGCAAGATAGTATTGAAATCAATAAAAGGACTCCAATTAAATAGCATATCCTTACTTAGACTTAAAGAGGTGAGGTACCTCGCTATATAGTTTTCTAGCAGACTCCAACTGTGACATTTCCACATCCAGTACGCTTACCAATTCCAGAACCTCTGGGGTACTAACAAACCGAACAAACCTATAAACCAGCAGATACAAGAAAAATAGAGTGTCAAGCATGGACTCTGCCTTACAAGACTCGATCATCTCTTGTTCAAAATGGAATGTCACCTCTCAAGGGTCCCTTTTGTAAACCAGGTTCCAGCATTTTGGTTGCTTTCAACTTTTAGCCTGATGGACTGAACTTTCCGGGCAACCTGTTCTTCTGCAACTTTCAAATGAGCAACAAATGGTTTCACCAGTCCAGAGGCTATTTTCTCAGTATTCTCCGCAGTAGAGACAAACAATTCACATCTGCCAGATAGAAAAACATGAAGAGTATCTTAAAACCGAATTAATACTAAGTTACAAACAGTCTTACGATGAGGAAAAGTATCATTGTCTCATATTATTACCTTGACCGCTTTGGGGACAGTTGGAAGACAGCGTAGTCAAGAGGTGTAGCTGGTCTCATCTTCTTCCCCTTTTCACAAAATCCTCAGTCTTCCCTCTTCACATACCCAAAATAAAAAGAGCACCATAAAATTATCTCGAGTAAAAAGGCAAAAACAGAGGTCATCCCTAAAAACGTAAATGCTACAAGAATTTGAGGCGTCCAAAGAAAATCAAAGAGAAACGTGACTAACGGATGCACATCAAAAACCGAACAAAAAAAGCATTAGTAAATACATAAAAGCATTGTCCATATGTGAATGCGACTTAACGGAACTAAGACAACTTCACAATTATGCAAACCCCAGAGTTCACAAAGTACAGAATCAGTCGAATTGCTAGATCTAGTTATGATTGTGGAAATTCAAAAGTCCAAACACTAAAAGAAAGCGATTCACACCGAACAAAAACGAATCCAGAAAGACCGAGGATTTGAATTCAAATTCAAGAAGAAGTAAGAGCCCACACCCAAAATGGGAGAAGAAGAAGCGATTATAATCATGACGACTCGGAAATTCAAGAGAAGTCAAACTCGGATCGACCATATCAAACCTTACCTGCGGATAGAAACAAATGAGATCTTCGTCTGTTTCCGATGAATCGGTCTCTTTCTGATTCACATTTAACTAGTCGCTATAATAGTCAAATCTCTTTTCCTGCTTTCTGTGTTGAGCATCTGCAATAACCCAACCCGTTTATCCTTCACAAGGCCTTTTAAAAACCCTAACAGTGGTTATTCCTTCTTCGTTTTTTTTGACTTCACTCAAAACTCTACTGGAATTCTTATTTGATTTAATTCTCTGCAGCTTCTTCGGCTAATGGTTTCGATTTCTCTCCCATTTGTCTCTCCTTTCGCCGTAAAATCTCTTTGTTAAAATCAACTTAGAGAGAGAAAGTGAAGATCAAGAGAGAGAAAACGTTCTGACAGAAATCACCATTTTTGTTGACGTGAAGTAGCATCGACGTGAAAAAGAAACAAAAAAAAAATAGAGTTATAGAGCGTAAATTTGAAATTTTAAACTTAAAACAAATAAAAGTAAGTTGGCAGTATTTTTTTTTTTCCTCAAGAAAGTCGGCAGTATATGCGAAATTCCGGAAGCAGGGTTCGCCAAATTCCGATTCAAGTTATAGATTTGAATTTTAATAAAAAGCTTTTACTATAGTTTTATAAAATATGACACATGGAAAGACTTTTGGATTGAAATTGAAATTAAATAATACCTATTTCAACTTTGATTGAAGTGAATGTATGACAAACAGAGTTAAAATTGGTCTCTGACAAATAAAAAAAAAAGAAAAAAAAAAGAGTTCGTCTCAACGGAAGGATATATTGGTATTTTTCCTTCAGATCCAAAAACTCAACGTTAGATGTATTTTTTTTTCTGGAATTAGTGTTAGTGGCTCCGATTTGCATCGGCGTTGATTTTCTTCGTCTTATTCCTACTGCTAAGACTTTGTTTTGTTTCAGATCTGATGTAGTTTTACCAATTGTGTCAAAATTTTAGCTGACTCATATAGGAAATCACGTGTTCACGTGATATATATTAATCACCGACTTTGTTTATTAGTTTTTATTCTATCGTTTCCTATTTATTCTAGGTTTTCCTTTTCTTTCTCAAACTATTTCTTATATAAGGCACTTGTAGCCTTAGTTTTCAATCATCGATTAAAAACCCTACAACTTTGTGTTTTTTGAGTTCTTAGAACAATCAATAAAGCTTTGCTTTTCTATTCGAATTCTCTTCGATTAGTTTTCCGATATCAAAGGTACCAGAGCCAGCACTTTTCTCGGAATACAAGCATGGTTGCAAAGAAAAACTCCGGCAAAGAAACAGAGCAAATAACTGAGTCTACTCTCGAAGACAGGATTGCATCGTTGGAGAAGATGATGCTTGCACAAGGCGAACGTTTGGCTTCTCAGGAGGATCGGATTTCTGAGACAATCAAAAGAAATTTCGCAGACATGATGGCGTTGATGAAGCAAGCGTTACCTGCACTACCTGCTTCTTCCTCACCAACAATGGAAATTGAGCACACTTCAACCTACAATTCCATTCCTCCAGGTAACGACACAACCTTGGCTCCATTACCAGGACCTTATGCAGGAGTAATCAGAGTGGGACGGATTGAATTCTCACGGTTTAATGGAGAAGACACACGAGATTGGATCTTCAAGGTCGAAGAGT